>JACJUY010007157.1:1884-39463 GCA_014220935.1 Platorchestia sp. MABIK
GTTATGATGTCACGTCTTTATATACTAATATACCGGTTCTGGAAACTTTAGATCTGGTGAGTAATAGCTTGTTTTCTGTTAATGAACACCATCTTGAAGTGGGCAGAAAATCTTTTATAGATTTGTTGAAGCTGGCTGTTACCGAAACGTGTTTTTATTTCAATAACATTTTGTACAAACAGAAAGATGGCCTGGCAATGGGGAACCCTCTAGCCCCTACTTTGGCGAATAAATTTATGTGCAATATGGAAAATAAGTACCTGTCTTCTTGTCCAGATTTTTCAAACCTGTTTTTATAACCGATATTTAGACGATACTTTGTTATTTTTAACGATGTGACTCATGCTAATCTGTTTTTAGATCATATAAAAAGTCAACACACAAATATCAAGTTCACCATGGATATAGAAAATGATCAAGTTTTGCCTTTTTTAGACGTTAGGGTTCAACGCTCTGACAATCATCTTCAACTAGGCATTTATCGGAAACCGACATTCACTGGTCAAGGAACTAGTTTCTTTGGTTTTACTCCTCTCATTTTTTAACTGAATAGTTTGAAAACACTTCTTCAGAGCCTTTCACTTGTCATCAAACTATCACAAGTTTTGCAACGAACTAAATTATTTGAAGACATTTTTTTCTATTAATGGATTCCCTCAATATCTTTTTGACTATACTCTTAAAACGTTTCTAATCAAAATGTTCGATAAGCCAAAGGTCACGGTAGCTACAGTTTCCAAATGTGCTTTATATGTATCTCTTCCGTACATTGGGCCAACTTCTGATGAACTAAAACAATGTTTAACTAGGAATTTGAGAAAATTTTATCCCCAATTTGATTTTAAGTTTGTTTTTCGCGACAGTTTCCAAATAAAAACATTTTTCAAGTATAAAGACAGACTGCCCAAAGAGTTGCTCTCTAGTATTATTTATAAATATCAGTGTGGAACTTGCCAGAGTTCCTACATAGGGAGCACTCTGAAACAGTCTAAGGTTAGATTTTACCAACATCTGGGCAAATCATTTAGAACTAATAGGCCGCTAGCAACTCCATCTCAGTCTGCGCCCAGACTTCAATGTAAAAACACCAACCATATTTCCTCTGTAGATGATTTTTCAATTTTAGATTCAACGCGTGGTAGCGATCTCCGGATTTTAGAATCATTGTACATTTTTAAGCAAAAACCCGGTCGTAATTGTGATCAAAGTGCCTGTCAATTGTACATTATATTGGCTGTATAATTATAGCAATTATTGAACTGCCAATTTTTATATATTGTTGATCCTACTTCCAGAGCATTCATTGATAATGAAGTGTCGAAACTAGCGCTAGTCTGAATGCCCCTTTTTTTAGAAAAAAATAATTTTATTCCGATTTTTGTGGTTTTATTCTTTGAAATTTTATCATTAAAAATATCAAATTGAGAGTGAGACTATTTTTATTCTTCAATCCTACAGCAATCAAATTCATTAGAAATAAAGCTGCATGTGTAGTCTAGCTTATTACTGAGTGCCTGGTATTTTTTTTTGAAGGGCCAAATTGTGAAAAAAAACTAAGCATTTACTATCCTGATTTTTTAAAAACTTTTGTTATCTAGAAACTTTACGCATTGCTTCTCTTAGAATCAATGCGAAAATGAGCAGAGCATGAATGAATTTGAAAAAAGAATATGTAGAAATATTTTAGAAATTGTATCTTTGTTTTTTTGTGAGATTAATTCATCTTTTTTTGGAAGGTGTTAGGATGGATAAAAGTCAATCACATGACAAACGCTTGATATTTAAATTATGAATTCATTTTATTTTTGACTTGTGGGCTCCCTGTGAATGAAAAATATACTACTACTATGCTTACTTTGCCATGCTACTTTATTCAGTTATTTATTTAGTGTGATGCCAGAAAAATGACAGAGGCCAAGGAAAAATGAACTGGCCAAAATCAAATTCGTTTAACCAGAGATTTTTACATTCACACATGCTCTGAAATATTTTTATTTTGGATGAATATATATTTTTAATGTTTGATTGAAGCAAATAAAATGTTCACTGATGAAACAACAATGCTTGTAAGAATGTGCAAGCATTCTAGGTCACATTATTATGCATAATTTTCTTACATTTAAAAAATTCATAGTATGTGGTACTTAATGTTTCTCTTGAGAAGATACAACTACTGTGTATTTTGATTTCAGTGCTGCCAGGAGTAAGGATTTGAAGCCTCTATAGCTTAAGGGATTGGCCTTCCTTTAGTTCAAATGGAATAAGTTTGTTGGCTAGTTACACACAGCCTACTTTTGGTTCACTTTCGCCTTTTTCTGCTTCAATCAATTTCATCTTCACCTTTGAACTGGTTTCACGAATTACTTCCAAATTCATATCTATGGACTTGGTGTGGGGACATACCTTGTGCATGGATTTTCATGTCCCTTGATTCCTTACTAAGTGATGCCTTCCTTTCTTGGGAACACCCTTGTTGTGTGGTTTGGGTGAGTCAGACTTGACTTGAATTCTAATCTTTGATACTTGGTAATTTTTTTCTTACTTGCAATTTAATATTAAATAAGTTTTGTTACTCAAATGAATGAATCTCCTCCTATAACTCTTAATTTATGAGTGTGTGTATACTATGCCTAGAAACCCCTCAGGGGGATACAACTATTGTATCTATGGGAATTAGCACTCCCAGGGGGACTATCCCAATCAGAAATGTCTTCACCGTTCGGTGAAGATTATTGCAGTTTATTGCAGACATTCTTTGCAGATCATGGAAGATTTTCGCAGGAGTATCTGCATTCAGTGCGGATTTAGTGCAGAATTAGTGCAGTCTATGTCCGCTTTTGAAGTGCAGATCGGCATCGAATTTCTGCAAATATCTTCACTGACCAAGAGCGAAAAATTTCATTAATCTGCAATAAACTGCATTAATCTTCATCCTACAATAACATTGGCTTAGTATTCAATTCTATAAGGTTGATTTTGGTAAAACAAAATTGTCCCGATAATGATATTTTCAATAACCCAATATCAGCTGAGCTAATTATTCAGTCACTATGGACTTGAAATCGATGTTATAAGACCAGGTGATGCTGCTTCAGCCATTAGGTTTCGTTTTGCGACGGCCTTACTTATACTTCCCACCCCACTAAGTATTGGTGATACGCAGAGGGGAAGATGGATATTTTGCTTGATAAAATTTACATTGGGATATATCATAACTACTGAGCATAATAGACTAAAATTGAGGTTTAAGGGGTAACTAAGGTATGTCACTACAAGGTATTCCTTAGAAAAATACAAGGTGAACGGGCAACCTGTACATGCAATTTGATCCCGTCAAGTATGCGTAATTGTTCAATATATAGACATTTATTGCTATAGTAACATATGACAAACGATTTTAGCATTTTAGCAAAGAAATGCAAAAAAGGGAAATTTGAAAAATTAGACAAATTTAGGGCTAGAGATCCCCTTAATTAACTTGAAAGTTACAAGTTCGATTTGAAATCAAATTTCAGTTTCATAATGAACACTTGTTTAAAAACAAATACCTCGCATTGGAGTTATTGATGTGCAGTGCCGATTTTTCTGAAGATCGCTGCAGATATTTCTCTCCAGAATTTTCTGCATTGATCTGCAGTGAGCGGCGAAGAAAAATTTCTTCCCGAACTGGGCCCCGCACTGATCCTAAATACGATGCACTGTCCCCAGATAATCGATGCCGATCCGCACTAGCATTTCTGACTGGGATGTGAGGGCCCGAGCTAAACGCTAGGTAGACTTCCTTTTTGTTGAAAACAACAGGTTTTGTTTTGTTACGGACCATCTTTTTTCGGTTTACTGCTGCCCTGTTTTTCAGCACCTACTACTTTCTTCTTCAACTTTTTCTCGTCTCATGAACTTCTTTCTTAGCTCATGTTTCTGTGCACCTTGTACATAGATTCCACGTTCCCTCAGCTCTATACTAAATGGTGCCTTCCTCTCTTGGAACATCTTTGTCGTGGTTAAGGGAGGCTTAAACTTTCTAATATAATAATAATAATAATAGTTATGCCTAGAAACTCCTAGCGGCATTTTGAAATGAGTTTTGAAGCACCTTAAGGTTTTTTGAAGGTTTATGAGTGTTCCTTGAAGTGCTACCTTTACTATGAATCTACTCATTCACAAAGCCATTAATTAAAGAAATTTTTCGTAATACATTACCAATTTTATGAAAGTCAAGTATCTTTAAAAATGTGGAAATATTTTTAAATTAAAGTTGGGAATTCGGCAATGAACCCCCGACAAGTCGTTAAATTTCCCTTGTTCATTGTAGCTAATAGAACATTTCCCTATTTGAAGAGCTATTGAATGAGCTTCTCATGCAGCTATGAGAAACGTGAAACATGAACGTCAAGGAGCAGTTACAGGATTTGATGCAAAATTTTTTACTTCTATTGCAACTGTATTCTTCTTCAGTTTTAGGGACTGAGTCTTGTCGAGACAATATTTCTTCAGATTTCTAAATGCTGATTTTTTCACAGGTAAAAAAGCTGCTGCAAATACATCGGATCCCAACAATGCATCAACCATCTACAAGTACTGTGACTGGTGCAGTGTTGGTTTCAGGCTCAGTGATGACGTCTTCACTTGCCCTCATTAATCCCAATTGGGGTCACAAATTAGAGGTTCCGTTGGAGAAGATGTCCAGTCGTGATATCATCGATGTGTTTGAAAATAAAGCTCGACCTACCAAAGCCGAGGTGCGAGATGCTACGCGTCGTCATAGAGGCCACTATTTTGGTAACTCATAAGTCTGGCAAGAAGGCTCTGGACATAATAGCTAGGAAGTCTGTGGCAGAGTATCCACAGTCGTTCCAGAATGTAATGGGAGGAACTCTGGTTGACGGGAGTTAACAGTTGAGATCAAATGCAGACAACGTGCCAAGACTTTATGGTTTATCAATGAACCCGAAGGTGCTCTCGTTCTTCAATGGTCTTGCAAATTTTGAATGGACAAAAATATGAATATTGTAAGCCTTAAAATAAATATCTGAAAATGCTCCCAATTGACTCGCTTGATAACGTACAGTTTCTTTTAATTTACCAACATTTACAGTTAGCTTCTCGCTTTATTGACAAGATCTGTTGCATGAATACATATATATATATATATATTTATGTATGTATATGTATATATATGTATCCGTATATATATGTATATATATGTACATATATGTATATGTATGTATATGTATATATATGTAAATGTATGCATGTGTATATGTAAATATATGTGTACATATATATAAATACATGTATGTATTTGTATATATGTATGTATGTGTATGTATATATTGATCTGCAGTCATTGCTGGAAACTAATGTATTCATCCACTTACAACACTCGCTTCATCACTAGGTCTTTCACTGCTTTCGTTTCTTTGCACTTCCACACGCCTTATTTGCACTAATCGCTGCTTATTTATAGTGGATTAGATGGTTGCATTGCTTGCCCTGTTTGCTTAGGCCGCGGGGGTCTGCAAACTTTTCTATGTAATGGTCACACTATATATTTTCTATATTCATACGGGCCGAAGGAATAAAAAATGGAAAAAAACACTTAATTCAGCGATTCCAGTCGTGCGAAAATTATTTTTTCAAGGTCACCACCCAGGAATTTGTTTGGCTGGCCGGATGAAATTACGAGGCGGGCCGGATTTGACCCGCGGACAATAGTTTGGAGACCCCTGGCTTAGGGATGAGAAAATTTTTGTTAAGCTGTTTTGCGATATTGGCCTTAACTTAATATTCCTACGCCATTCGTGAATGTTTTGCGTAGTAAAGGCCTAAATGGAATTATTATAGTTCAAGAAATTTTTGTTCGTGGCTCAATTCTTAAATTTGTGTTGTTGTTCTGGAAACCCCTAGCTTTTACACCCATCACTTGATCCCCATGTGAAATATACTCGTGTTTACCAATAATCTATGCGAAAACATTTTTAACGTGCGTACTTCGTATACTGTGTGTATATAAGATGTTTTGTACTTCATATAGGATAAAAAATGATGTGAATAAATATGTGGACGATAATTATCGGGTTATTCAATAAAATTATGTATCAGGAGCTAAATGAAAATAGGATAGCATTCATCACTGTGTTTTTGAAGTTGGTAGAATTTCTTATTGATGAAATGGACTGTTGAACCGGAAAACTCTACTTTATAGTGTGTCTTATATTTTAGGCCTCATTATTCAGATGAAATGGTACTTCGCATGCGTGTAAACGTTCACTCTGTTGTTAAGGGAGGATCTTAGAGGACTGTGAACGTCAGCGATGGAGAAAGTGTGGATGCTCTCGGCTTGTAATTCATGCCCTGTCTCGTGATTTGATTTTGGCATCTAGTGAAGCTTTGTTAATGTATTATATTAACGGCTATCATACGTATTAAAGTGCACACTCGAGTTTAGTTGCAGGAAAATATCGAAGTTGAAAATAAAAATCACCTTCGAATCATTTAATTTGTATAGCCTTGTGTAATGCAGCCAAATATTTCTTTTCAATAGCAGTTTAGGTCAATCCAGTTAATTATTTTTTGTCGTCATATGACAAATATACGGACTTAGCTGTGAGAATTGAGATGATGATTCGGAATCAATTGACGAAAACGCTCGAGTTTTGATTTAATTTGTGTGAAACCGTATTTGTACAAGGAAGTGTTTGTGTTTTTGGAGTGTCAATGGCAGGGTAGAGGAACACCGGAAGTTGTGATTTATTTGGTTTAGACAACTTTGAAAATTTAGTTTGATGAACTTTTCATCACGCGAAGTATATAATGATTTAACCTCAATAGTGCTTATAGGAATCTTATTTTCATGTTTAAAAGAACATTTATTGATGCGATAATTATATTCCAAAACGTTTGCATTAATAAATGTTCCTATAACATTGATTCTTCTTTTTATTTTGATTTAAGTTCTTGTATAATATTAATTATTGAGTCGAATTGATATAATTGAAAGTCGTCCGTTCCTTTTCGTAAGCAGAGGATATTGTTTTCTTTGAAAAGCCAATAAACGTTCCGAAAATGAAACATTGTTAAAGTCATTGGCCAATCGCTATGAGATCTTTGGGTGTTTAGGTAGCAGGTCAGTTGAGCGTATTTCCAAATAGTTTATTTCATACCAATGTCAATTGCCGAGTCTGCAGGTGACGCAAGTCCCATTTTAAAGTAAAATGTTCGTTGAAATATTCGGGTTGACCAATGGAAGTCGTTTTAGCATTCCATTGCTTTGTGTAAACTATTATTTTACAGACACTTCAACAGTTATCGACAATTTTCTACGATATATGGCTCGTGCTATGCTCATCGTATTTTAAAGTTTCAACGAGCGATTGATTTTTCTTGGCACTGAAGCAGTTATGGATTATCATCTCCTTTGTTTTACGATTACTTGCATTTTACAGGGAAATTCGGCCAAAAATAAAAAAATACATGGGTTTTAACATCGTTTTTTCACAGCAAATAAAGAAAAATACCGTTTTCAATACACAAATTTTACTGTTATTTTATGGCAATTTCGAATAAATTAGTTTTTTTATCGTTTTTAATTTCTGGGTATTACCGTTTAAAGCACGGAAACTCCTTAGAAATCACGGTTTTTGGCCGTTTTTTGCCCTCAGGATTTACCTTTTTTTTCACGGTTTTTTGTTGGCAGCGAAGTTGCCAGACATTTTACCGTGAAATCACGGTGAAATTTTTTACAGTGTACTTCAAATATTTAGAAAGTCCCTCGCATAGTTCTTAGGTGTTCAGAAGAAACTTCATCGTTAGCAGGTTTTGTTGTTCAGATTTTCTGCTCACTATCTACCCTCAACATTTTCCGACCTTCTCATCTCTCTTTCCATGCAACATTGGGACTTCAACTAGTCCCATTCAAGATATTTCCCAAATTTCTTTCCTCCATTTATGGTAACTATGAAATGGTATGTTTTAAGAGGATTTTTCTCTCAGAATTCGTACGTAGATTATTGATTTATTTAAGCATCACTTCCTGTGTGTCAAAGCAATTTGAAATTTGTCCGTATGCATAGTTAAAACGAGTCCTTCCGATCAACGCTGCTGTCTCGCATTGCTTTCAGAGCACCCCTCGCGGATCCGAGATTCAGTTGGTCTGGATGTCCTATCATAACTGGACGAGTGAATACAGGCACCTCGTGCTCTTGCGGAAGGAGGATTGGCATTCTCAGCCCCTTTGTTAAACTTCGACGCTCAATTATTGAAGCCTTGAACTTCACATTGTATCTTGAGGGATTGAGGGAGCACTTATATTACCCGGGAAAGACAATCCTATGAAGGGCAAACCTCTTCCCAGTTCTAATCATTAATACCGCGGTATAATTGTACAGCATGCAAATCTCGATGCCCAGAGTTAGGATATGACCCATTCTCCCGCATCTGTCAAGACGTCATAGGTAGTTTTCTTCAAGTCAAAAGATAAATTCTCTGATTTTACTTAGACGACTTCCTTTTCCTTAGTTACATTTTCTCAGGTTGTAGCGTATTCCTGACTCAATGAAACGGAAATTTCAGTAATGATGGTTTGCAGTTTTTACGTTTTTAGAAAAAAATTTCAATCTCATGCTATAATTGTATTATTTCCTGTTCGCTGGAAGATGGAAGAACATATCAGTTCAATGTTAATTACGAAGCGACTGAAAGTACGAAATACCCAACCACTTAATTGAAATTAATCCATTCGTGATCCATACATCATTTGCTATTAGTACGAAATAGAAATTTCTTATTAAGGTACGTCTACGTCCATGATAGTCGCAGCGAATTCATTTGAATTTATAAACACACCAGGGTTATAAATTACATAACAAATATTTGCCGTGGAGTACGACAAAGACGACAATAATGATGCAGAGACTGAAGATATCATCAAAATAATTGAGATAGAGAAACACAACGTAAAGTACAATTCCACGCGTAGCTTCAGAAATTTTTTTTTCACGAATGAAGAAAGTTTTTTCTAATTCATTCATTTTAAGAATGGAGCAAAAATTAACAACATTGATTTAAAAAGTGCAACAGTACATGAATAACATCGCAATGAAGTAATATTATCTAAAATGTGAAGAAAAAGGTATGTTAAAATAATGGCCTCAACGTTCACTGACCTCAAAAACATGATTATTTACACGTTCTATGCAGCTTTTAATTGCAGCGCCATCGACAGATCTCGACGCATTTGTAAGTTGTGCAAATCTATTGTAGAAATTGCTTGTTTAGTTTTAAGTTGCCTTCTACCGGCAAAGATGTCTCTCTTGACAATGCCACAAAGTTGTTCAACTGAAATCGAATTTGGAGAATTTAGTGGCCACACGTTGAAATAATTTTTTTGAATCTTACAAAAACCAAGTTTGTTTTAGTTGCACTAGCAGAAATTGAAGGGGTACTGCCCAGCGTAAACACAACTTTGTCACGAAACGACGAAGGCTTCGAAACCGAGTTATGAGATTTTCATTTAAGCCTTTGCAGTAGTTAACTGACTTAATAAGATAGCACTCACTAACTATTAGAAGGCCAGCAAGTTAATTATTTATTATCCCAGCCCACAACATCGCACAACCTCCACCTTGGCGACGATGAGAACAGAGATGAGACCTTTAATGAAAATCGACATCGTAGATCATTCTTCGCGTGAGAATCCAAGGCTGCTTTAGCCTGTGAACATTATCTACGCAAATCCTGTTTCATGTATGCTTTTACCTAGCCAACCCTCAACTGTGTGTTCATTTCGTCTACGGATGGAGTTTTTCTCAGGATCTGACTGCTTTCATGGTACTGGAGCTGCGGTTTCTACTAGTTATTGGACATTGGCGCATAGTCAACGCCAGTACTCACAAGAAACTATCACTAGGAGCTCCAGGAGACTTATCCCTTATTCTCTAATTTTTCTATTACCTCGCATGACCAATTTTTCATTTTCCCCATCTCAGACTGCTGCTTCCGATTTGACGTATCTTTCAAATACCTTCTTAGTCTGAAATTCATCGTCTGACCGACGAAAATTTACGTCTATTTTTACCGGTAATTATCATCTTCTTCTTCCTATAAGCCGACGATATATCGTCGGAATTAGTGCCGCGAATGTCTCATATTATCGTCCGATTAACGTTAAGTTACCGGTTTTTATAATAAATTTTGGACGAAGACCGACGATATTAAAGCAATTCGGATAGCAAACATGCTCAAAACTAAAGGATATGCTTATTAGTCATAGACTTCGTCACAAGTCAGAGAAAGAGTTTTCAGGAAAAGCCTGTTACCTGTCATGACACACGAGTTTGAAACGTAGCGTTAGACACACAAAGTCAAAGAATTTCACAATGACTCAAACACCCATCGAGAGGTATTTTTAAATGAAAAAGTCCAGTTTAAAATGCTGAGCTCCGTAACGAATAAGGCAGGGAAGATATTAGGAGAGGGACATACGACTCAGGTAAAATATACTCAAGCTCCTTCCCTCATAGTGTTAGCTATGTGTAACAGTATGTTTAAAAATTCATAATATATTTCAGAAATATCTCAGGCTGCTCAATGTGCTCATGTGGGCGCGTTTGTGTAGTAATTAGTATTGCATCTGTCGTCAACGAGATAGGTTGTGCGTACTCATGTTCGCTGAACTTTCACAGTTCGAATATTTTCGTTTCAAAGATATCAGTTCCTTCTTTTTTCCATGGCGTTGTTTGCAACTGTATGCATTGGCCAAAAACTAGAAAATGCGTTTTTTAGTAAGGCAAAAATGTGCATTTCAACCACATTAAAGCCAGAGGCTCTTCGTGATAAGGAAATATTCGTAGTACTTAATATTTGCAATGTTGTACTTGCACAAAATTATAAGGGAATGGTACAATTTCACCTGACAGCAGCAGCCTCTCACGAGCTGAATTTTTTTCTTTTAGGTTCAGTAATAGATGGGAGCAACTTTTATTGAAATAAAAATACCCAGATTCGAATTCATAAATTTCGTGGGATTAATGAGGAGTGGAGAATTGTCAATAAGAGCTGCTGCCGAAAGATGAAAATTGTAGAAGGGGTTGCGTTTTGAGCTAATTTAGATAGTTTTGTATGTTTGCGCAATAAATTTTTAGCTATTGAAAAATCGAAAACTTTTATAGATGCATATTTGTTTAGAATAAAATTTATATATATCGTTATGCATTTTCGTTTACCTAGTTGCATTAGAAATGTAAAACCTTACAATTTGGAAATTAGGAATATTCAGAAATTCAGTGAACAAAAAAATAATTTATTTTTTTCTAATACAACATTTTCAAAAATGCTTCATTTTTGAGGTGCCGGAGTCTTTCCCGGTCGAATTAGACCAAAATCAAGCTTCTAAGTGGAAAATTGTACAAGGAGTAAGGTTTAGATCTAATTTGTGTTTGAGCAGTAACTTTTTTCTATTGCGAAAATCTAAAAATTTTGTGTAAGTAAATGTGTTCAGAATTCAATTTTACGTATCTGTATGCACTTTCGTTCCTCTAGATGCAATAGAAACGTGAACAGTGAAATTTGAAAAATTAGGTAAATTATGTAAACTTCAGCGTTGTAGCTCCCCATAAATGAAATAGAGTCAGAAGGCCAAATTATTCAGATACAGTTAGGAAGCTATAATATGAACAATACTCATTTCTGTCAAACTAATATACACGTGAAGACATGTGTTGTGAAATTATACTATTGATATTTGTTATATTACATTTAGAGCAGATTTGGGCAACCGGTATGTATGGGCCACCTTCAAAACGTTATTTATTCATAAATTACTTAACTTTTTTACATCACTTTGTTTATAAACATTTTCTGCTGCTCCAGTTTAACCCCAGTCCAGTGAGTGCCATAGTGAGAAAGTGAAAAGATAGTCTGCTAACACCATGCGTTTCTTCGTGCAACTCAAGCGCAACTCGCCCAAATTTGAAGCATGCATGTCGGTTGCCGAGTGCTGCATGAATTTCCACGGTGTGCGGTTTTTTGAAGCAGCTTCTTGTGAGGCAAGCGTCTGTAGTGCGTAGTTAAGAGTGACCTACACATCTTTTCAAGGTCATCGGCCAACAGCTGTCCCACTTGGCAGCTGCACTTCATCGTGTGGTGTTCTATTGTGCATGTGTTCATTTCTTGCGCTTTCTACAAAGTGGCTGCCCACGCGAGCTGGTGCTCAAGCTCAGAGACCAATTTAAAGCAAATGAATGCCTCTGACACGTCAACAAATCAACGCATAAAGATGTGAATTTACAAGAATTAGGTTACAAAACTATATCAACACCTCTAGACCATGAGACGGCATTGACAGTTGATGAAATGAAAAAAATTCATACATTGAGGATACAGTATTTTTAAGCAGAATAAAATGTTGAAGATATAAAAATATAGAAGCAGGTACAGAGTATGTACAGCGACCGACCCTATCTTGCGATGATATGCTATTTCCAAATGATGAAACTGTGAGCCGGCAGCAACATCAAATTTGCATAGTCAAATAGTCGCTCAGGTGAGTTATGCTTAGTAATTATTTATTTACAGATAATTTGCAAGTTAAACAACTCCTCCCATAGCATTTATACTTGAGTATATTTAAATTTAAACAAAAATAAACACCGTGTATAATGATTTTGAAGTGAAAAAGTAAGGCGAAAATCGCTGTTCGTATGGTCATTTTATTAACGCAAATAGTAAAGTCTAAATAAATAAAATTGAACGTTTCGAACTAAACAGTTCATCTTCAGCAAAAGAATTCTGTGACAAAACAAATATGAGTAAATTAAAACTACACTATAGAAATGAATTCTACAACATATACAGAAAATAGACGTAGATCTAAAGCTAAAAGTAGAAAAATGAAAACAATTAAAAAACGTAAACTGATGATTTCGTATTTGCGACGAGAAGAGGAAAATAACTTTGAGTATCATTTAGAGGAGGTCTGAGCTTAAAGATGTAAAGTGATTCAAGGATGCGTAAATCAATCATGTGAGGGCACCTGCAAGAATTTTAAAATGATTCACGGAAACAGGGACATTGTGAAAAAGATGGGAATTTCATCGTCAGTAATAGGTAGACCTCCACTAAATACACCAACTCCTAAAAGGTCAGAACATCAGCAACGACCCCTGCACTAAGTAGTGAATTTAAATACATTCATCTTGATCATTTCCTATGTATGATGAGAAACATTATTCTCACTGACGGAAACATCGATGCCGTCATTTTACCTCAAGTTTCACTCTCATTACACTCACTGACGGCAACATCGATGCCGTCATTTTACCTCAAGTTTCACTCTCATGAAGTGCCTACTATGTCAAATGTATTTATTTTTAGTGAATGACTGATTTTGTTTCTTTGATTTTCTACATAAAAATCGTGCATGAAAGCTAGATTTTGCAATGAGAAAATAATGAGAGAACCTTTAAAAAAAATGTACTCCTAAGATACTTTCACTAATGGTTACAATTAAAAATACTACAAAAACAAAAACATTACAATGATTACAATGGTAGAATTTGAAGAGAGAAATGCATTTTATTAAAGTTTTGTTCGTTTAATGATCTTTCTGTAATGCAAGCACGAACAATAGAAAGCTTATTCTTATTCATGTCTTCGTTGGAATAGCAAGTTATCTATACCGCATCTTCATAATTTTGTCTATGTACTACATATTTTCATAGATACGACGGAAATTATTTTTTTTTAATTTAAATTCTATCATCACTACCGCGGGTCACTGGGTCCATATATTAGGGTTCAAATTAGATTCAATATATAAATCAACTTTAAAAATGGAGCCAATGAAAGAAAAACAATACAACCTGCATGGTTAATTTCCTATAGGTTTGTGTATTTATACATGACTTTAAATGAGGAAAAATACTAGGCTGGTGTTTTTTAAGGTTTTTTGAGGATTTGTTAATGGCTGTGAGCAGCTCGACCTGCTCACGATTCAATATTTTCATTCACAATGGCAGATCAACCACGTCCGTCGCCAAGTTATTTGAGGCATTATGGTTTCTTCCATAAGATCAAGCCTAATGCAAGAGAATAATGGTTTTATTTTATTCACTGTTTTATTTTATGATGTAAATACAAGCAATTCATTCCTTGTAAGCTTAGCGAATAATTCATAATTGGTTATAAAATCCTTTCATCTTTTGGTACTTGTGCTGGAATTGTCCCCAGGGGCTTGGAATCTCGCTCCCTTCCTGTGTATAAATGTTCTTGCACTTACTCGCCATTGTAGCGTAACTAACCGTTATGTGAAGTTGATTTCTACGAATATTTTTATCATTACTTTCATAAGCTGCTTTGTTCATCCGATGGGGCAAAATGATCAGAATAAGGAATACCGTAGTCTACTTCTGGTGAGTACGGATACTGCACAGTGGACATTTTGAAACCCAATGACAAATTTAACTATTGAGGCTACCGGCGCGTGGGCCGCGTCTGCCAGATTGCGAAATCGATAACTTCCTGCGATTGTTTAATGTTGAAACACAGTCGAAATAGGTTTAGGTCAATTTACGTTAGAATATGATGGGTTAGACTAGGGTAGTTAAATATGATTCCTTTACCTAGAGAAGTATTGGATTCGGGGCGGTAATCTCAAATAGGTGATAATTATAATTACTACATCTTCTGCGGATAATTTTTTATATATTTCCTGACATATGGATTTCAACAATTCATTTCTCAGTATCAGTGATCTCTGAACTCATAATTCATCTTCATCGTGCTATTAAAACGAGAATGACTATGAGGCATTTTACTCCACGGACTGTCCTTCGCTTGAACATCCTACTGTGTGAAAACTTTGGAATGCTTCATTCGTGAAATAAAGATGTTAGTTCCTTGCAACTCTGGGGTTTAATATATGAATAACGGTTTTGAATTAATAGTGCACGAATATTTTTTCTCACCAACCTTTGTACATTTTGCTGGTCATGTTTCTTATGTGTGAGATATTGCATGCACGTTTAGCGTCGAACGAAAAATAAATGCTAAGAAATGATTGCAAATACTTGTTGCTTATAAGTGTCGGAACAATTTCATTTTAAACTTTGTTCATGGATGTTAGAGTTGGAATTTTTGGAAGGGAAATCAAAATTTTGGAATCAGAGGTTTGAAAGTGAGGGTAGGAAAAAAATTGAATGACGAACGATACCAGTTTTTTAGATGTTGGGACCGGGATCTGTTCTATCAACTGTTATTTTAGAGCTTTTAATATTTACAGTCATATTTTCAGATGAACCTATTTGAATGCTTCTGAAACAAACTTGATCTATAAAAGCGAAATGTTTTATTCCGTGAAGAACGATGTATACCCAGGAAATGTTAAATTTAAATCCTTGTTACACGAACGAGGGCTAACGATATCTTCCTTGGACAAACCAGGAGACGCCATCATGTCGCCGCACCATCCAGTTCACCGACCACCAAGATGTCACACAATACACGCGTTTAGCAGGGATTTTCTATCCGAGTTCTTTACTCAATGAACTGAATGTTCGTTGCCAAACGTTATTGCCTTTAAATTGCGTTAAAAGTTTAAAAGTTTTGCTTCTCATTTTTCATCACGATATTTTTTCCTACTGACCGCATCAAAACGTAAATAAAACATAGCTGCCATTAATTTTTTCAGTTTATCGCGCTTTCTCTAAGTTTCTATTTCACAGAAAAATTTCCCATTTTTTCCGGTCTCCACGACTGGTGGGCAAGCGAGTATGAAGTCAGTGTGTGCCGACTGAGCCCTCGATATTGAATGTTTGATTCTTCGCTCTTGCTTGAAATTCTTCTAAAGTTTTTGAGAGTATCATAGACCTGAGCAAATAATTGTCCTCGAGTTTATTTTTTTGGAAAGGCGTTTGTCTTCTTGAGCGAGGGAGAGCCAAGTCATGCTATCACAGTTAATATTATTGTGTTGTATTGTTGTATTGGCAATAGTTTTACAGTCAAGCTTAAGATTGGTGTGATATTGATTAGTGTATTATGATACTTTGATAGAGCCCGTTTGTTTCACGTGCGAAAAATACGTGACCGCATGTCAGTATTTCAGGGATGTCACTGAGCGTGTTTCCTCTTCATTTTTACCACTCTTGAATATTTCAGCAGCAGGTATTCATTCCCTGACCCAGTCGAGCTATTCATTCTCAAAATAAATATTTCAAAGTGATATGCAATCACTTATTCGAATGCAGAGGGCAGAATTGTGTTTTATGTATGTATGAGAGAGCTCTGCACGCACGCAGTAAGAAAGCGAGATCGAGGATGTCAATTTGGGTTAGTGCTTCTGCTGACCGAAGGGACGGTGCCAAAGGCATCGTCTTTTCAATATTTTGCCTAAGCACCAAAATGAAGTCCGACATGATTTTAATCTGAATCGATGTAGAATGACAAAATACTTCTGTGCTTCAAGGACTGAATCTTGCAAAAAACGTTTTTCTCACATTGAGACTCAAAATTATTCATTTGTAATTTTGGAAACGTACTCATCGTTTTACTCAAACGAAATGCTTGAATAAAGCGCTAGCATTGACCTAGCTGATGATATTCAAGAACTTACAGAGAATATATTTACTTTCTATTATTGAATAGCAAATGCTAAAAATTTCCCTCCGCCAACTAGCCAATTGTCCCACTTCATCTAATAGAAATAGCATTATTAATTCACTTGAACCTGATGCACGATGTATCTTATCTTCGTGTCCTTGCTCGACAGTTCGAAACATTTCAGCGACGCGGAGACCTCATTAATAATATTCAAGAGATAGTGAGCATTTCCTTCCACAGATTAGAGTTTCTTTTTTCTTGGATCTGTTGGAACCTAGATCTGTTTTCAATATGTCAAGGATGAGTAGTCCGAGAGAATTATCTCGGGTGATTGAGAAGCGGGTTAGTAGTAAAGCCCAAAGGCTTAGTTCGGAGTTCGAGCACAATCTAAAAAATGTTTGATTGTTTGTGTGGGCTTTAGCCGGAAAATAAAGTCGCGAGAGCTACGGTAGCACCCCTACCAGCACTCGGACTCACCTTCCACACAGTCGTCCGCCGCTTGGAGCCGGCCGGGCCACCGGGTAAGACTGCTCAGTGGGTAACCGTCACCCCTCCCGGAGCAAGATGATCACTCTTCCAGTTGCCGGGTGCTCTCACCCGGGACAACAGCACAGCTTCCCTGCTGCAATAACTCTCGTTTCTCCGCAGAAACTAAAACAGCTCAGTCACTGAGTCACGATACTGAGCAGACGCGCAACGTAAAAATCAACCACGTAGTTTTCGTCTTTACACTACGGCTGTCCACGACACACTGCAGCCGGCCGCCCGCAGCCGCTCGGCAGCAAGATCGCCGTCTCCCGGAGGCAGAGCGCACACCGTTACAGCGCCCTCTGGCGGCGGCAAACACCACAACACCACATCTCCCCAAGTTTCTCACGAAACTCGCGTTGCTGAGTGCCTAGCACTCATACTTATTCAGGTAGGTAGGACGCCGCCGCTCACGGCGTGACCGCCTCAATGGTTTAGGCTCCCCCTGCTGCTGCTCCTCCGCATCACTGCCATCAGCGTCTCGCTCGTCGCTCTCGTTTTCCGGGGACTCATCAGTTGACTCGCGATCTGCGGGCTCAACGGGCACCTTGTTTAGGGCGTCAACTACAACTTCCTCTGGCAACGCAAAGGGAGCTGCACCGCAACCGCCCCCTCCACCGAAGACCATTGCTTCGGGCTCTGCGGCGCCAGCAACACCATCATGGTTCTCAGGAACCCTGCCTCACTCACCACCAAACCGACGTTTCCTAACGTCGTGCACATGCCTAGGCATGCCGTCTACGCACACTACGTGCTTAGACACGTCGCTGGTGACCTCACCTAACGTCCACTGCTTCGTGCATGAGGGCAGTGGGGGTTTCACCCACACCTCATCCCCAACAGCAAAGCTGTTGTTCTCGCAGCCATCAATCACCCGAAGATTGACATCAAACGGCACTCGCCAGCGATACATGAAAATACCGCTCGAAGGGACCGAGCCAGCCTCTGTTTCCTTCCGAGGCGTCACATTTTACCAAAATGTGGCCTCCTCATGGGAGATGCCTCCCCTATCGGCGATCCTCTTGATCGTCCGGTGATTTCTCTCAACGATCCCATTGCCACTCGGGGCGTAGGCGGCACGGAATCGCAGAGAAATCCCCCACTCATCAGCAAACTGCTCAATCGCCGCTGATCGAAACGCCGTCGAATTGTCCAGCAACAATTCGTCACACGGCCCTCAATTACGACCTCTCAATTACGACCTCTCGCAAATGAGCGACAATGCTCGCTGCTGACTCATTCAGCAACCGTCGCTAGATAGCGAACCGCGAGGGTCTACAGTCAACCATGGACAGGTAGAGCTTGGCACCGTAATGGGTTACGTCAACCGCAACCCGGCGCCAGCTCTCCTCCACAGAAAGACCCCCTCGCCCCACGAGATTTTCCTCCCGCAGCGCGGGATCAATCCGCTGACAGGTCTCGCATCCAGCCAGCTCACGCTTCACCTGCTCTCGCGACAGATCACTTCGGATCTGACGAGCCAAGTAAAACGTCCGATCGATGCCCAAATGATGCGGCAGATGAGCCGCCCAAATGGCATCCTCGAGACTTACTCCGGTGGCAAGCACGGCAGACACCTCTGCGACAGCTTCACCAGCGTCGCGGTAACTAAGCCACCTCTTAGGTACCCTGGTCATCTGATCGGCTTTGTTCTCGATCGTCGAAACGAAGCGAACTGACACAACCAGACCATGCTCAGCTATCGTCTCACGGATCACCCCAAGACGTCGCTTTACGAGCCTCTCCGCCGCACCCTTCGTGCGAACACGATTGCGGCCATCGACAGTGCTGTCCATCCATGTGACGACTGTCCGGGAATCACTGGCGACCGTGAAGGTTTTGAAACAACACGCAATCGCCAAGTTGATACCCCGCGCAAACGCCTCCAACTCAGCCACATTGATATGAAGGTGGTCTGACTCTTTTCGGAGCCAAGACGCACCCTCAACAATGCGGCCATTGACCTCAAGGGCCACACCGACCCCGAGGGAGCTGGCATCAGCCCACACGGTAACTGTACCATGCGGATCGACACTCCAAACGCCCCCAACAGGGTCCTCCCGACGAGCTCGCGCCAACAGCTCCCAGCCAACAAGCTGACAGAACTGTCAACCGAGTCGTCCCAAGAGCCTCTGCATCCCAGCCGTTTCAAAAAACTGCAACATGGACGCAGCCACCCCGCCAAGGGGTAATGGCCGACCAGTCGACCACACAAGGAGAACAGCCCTCTCTTCGTTAAGTCGGCATTTACCGAACCGAACTCGGAGAGAGCAGTCCCCCTCGACATCCGAAGATGTCCATTGGAATCTTTCCGTAAAGAAATTCCAACATCCGGCCTCCATCCAGGCTCTCAGCTTCCTTCGTCACAAGTCCGTACCACGCCAGGTGCTCCTGGAGCTCCTGTGCGCTGAGAACGGACTCGCAAACCACTATATCATCGATATAGTGGTCCGTCCCTTGACGAACTCGGTCGTTCAACGACAGAACCTTGCCGAGAATCACTGTCATGATTCGAGGCGCACATGAGAGGCCGAAGCCTAATCGCGTCAAAGCGTAAGGCACACCCTTAAACTTCACGATCTGGTATCGCCACAGATCCTCGGAAACGTGGATCTGCAGGTACGCAGACTTAAGGTCGACGACCTTAAGCTCGCCCCGCAGCTGCCGCCATTTCCGAATCTTGTCGCCACACACACAGCGACCATGTCATCACCAGTATGACACTCGACAAAGCCGTTCAACTCACGATAATCCATTACCGGACGGACTTTGTCCTTCGTTGGTTGCATGACGGCCAAAAACGGAATGACGCCCTGAATGGGGCCATGCCACCGCCTCAACCAACCTTGCGAGATCCAACTCTGAATCTCCGCGTCATAGCGCTCACGCACGTGAAAGGCACGAGTACATCCGTACTCCGCGATCCGAGTCTGCAACCCCTCGGGTGGCTTCTCGGACCACCGCCAACTGACGGTCCACCGACCATCAGCGAACCTAGCAACAAAGTCAGGGTCGACAATCTCGATCGGCGCTGGCGCACCTCTCGGATCTAACGACCCCGCCCCTGCTACCAGGCCGGCTCCCAGCTTGGCACAGGCGAATCCATTGCTGGACCTCCACAGCATCCAGCTGACCAGGATCTCCCCCAGTCAACTGCAAACTTCGAGTCAGGGCCTCTCCTGACAGTGACGCCCCCCATGTGATCAATAACATCACTCACTAGGAGACCGTCAACACCAAGATTCCCCAACTCCGGCATCACGAGCGCAGTGACACCAAAACAATGCCTCTGCAACCCGACTACCACACCACAGTGCTTCCTCTCACAGGAAGTTCTGCCGTCCGCCGTTAGCAACGGCCGCCCCTGTCGGAGGCGTTGGCCCACCACCACCCGCGGACAAACCACCGTCCGCTCGCTCCCGGAGTCTACCAGACACCAAGAACAATGCCCATTCAAAATGGCACGAACGACTGGCAAACGACTCCTAGTCGTAACATCAGTCGCTCCGAGCGATCCTAGATCGCCCCGCCTCAGCGACACGCTTGTGCCGCTCAAGGTCTCTCTCTCCGAAGGGCGCCGTCACCTCCCTCGGAGAGAGGAGACCTCCGGTAAGCACGGCTTCCGCGGTTTCCATTGAGGAGGACGCGTCGCCCCGACTGGCGTCCTCCGCAGAGAAACCCAACCCACCAACCGTGGGCCCAGCTACCATCCTTGACGGAGCTACCGTAGGACAGTCACAGGCAAAATGCCCAATCTCTCCGCACGCAAAGCATGCGGACTTCCTTTTGGCGGGAGCCATCGCGGCTCCCCTGCCAGCAGGCGCCGCAGTGCCTCGCTTCTGCGGGTACACTCTTACGCGGTGCGCACCGCCACAGCGGTAGCAAGCACCTTTTCCACCACTGCCCTGCTTCCCAGAAGCAGCATGGTCTGCCTCAAGCTTGGCCCCCTGGCCTCGTCCAGCCCCAGCCCTCTGTGCGGCCTTTCTATCCCGCACTCTCGACACCACAGCGTCGAACGGCACAGTATACGCGTCCTCACGCGCAACTGCTCAAGTGTACAGAGTTGTGGTGAGACCTTCGTAAAATTTGAGCTTAAAGATCAAATCTCCCTTGGTCAATCCCACTCTCCCACCCAGACGCGCCAAATCATCCAGGTATACGTCCACTGATTCGCCAGCACCAAGCCGACGGTCGGTGTACCGCCTATAAGCCTCCTGCAAAGGCAACGCGAATTGCGCGGCTAGCGTAGACCTAACTACCTGCCACTGAGCAGCATCACCGACAGTCATGCAGCGAAACATCCGCGCGGCATTGCCGTCAAGCATAAACCCAATGATGTCGGTGGCGCCACGCGCTCCCGCTGGCAGAGCCTCTCCAGATTCTCCAGCCACTCCAGCGCATCGATCGATCCATCGCCGGTCAACTTAGGCAACTGCCTAGCTAACCGATCAAGGATCGGACCGCGTGCCTGAGTCAGGATGTTGGCCAACATGCTCGCATCTACGAGCACTCCCGGCGTGCTCCCCGCCGGCGGCACTGGCGATCCCAAATCGCCAGTCCCGGCTGCCGCAGCCTCCTCAGCCGACGCGGCCTTCCCAGCCGCCGCCATCTTGCTAGCAACAAAGATGGCTACCACTGCTAAAGGCCTAGATAGCTTGTGGGCTTTAGCCGGAAAATGAAGTCGCGAGAGCTACGGTAGCACTCCTACCAGCACTCGGACTCACCTTCCACACAGTCGTCCGCACTCCGCCGCTTGGAGCCGGCCGGGCCACCGGGGACGACTGCTCAGAGGGTAACCGTCACCCCTACCGGAGCAAGATGATCACCCCTACCAGTTGCCGGGTGCTCTCACCCGGGACAACTGCACAACTTCCCTGCTGCAATAACTCTCGTTTCTCCGCAGAAACTAAAACAGCTTAGTCACTGAGTCACGATACTGAGCAGAGGCGCAACGCAAAAATCAACCACGTAGTTTTCGCCTTTACACTATGGCTGTCCACGACTCACTGCAGCCGGCCGCCCGCAGCCGCACGGCAGCGGCAGCAAGATCGCCGTCTCCCGGAGGCAGAGCGCACACCCTTACAGCGCCCTCTGGCGGCGGCAGGCACCACAACACCACAGTTCGCAAAGGCACGACCAGTCGATGTCTTCGGACAGCGTGTTTTATCCTCATGATCGCCTACAAATACAGTTGTCGAAAAAATTTGTGATTTTAAAAATTATAAGCTGCTGAAGAGTATTTGAGAGTTCCAAATGCATAATATTGTCGTATTGCTGGATGAAACCATAGGTAAACTTTTCAGAAGGAATGCTCAAAGGTAATATTGAGTGAAAAAAGAATGCCTACCCTCAATTAACCCCTATTCCAAGGGAATATTTTTGGAGGTGAAGTACCTTGGTTTGAGGATTCTTTTTTTAAGTGGAGGCTATATCAAAAAAAGAAGAATAAACTCCTGTGCGTATAGAATTTTTTTCCAAGAAATCAAGTTATGTGATAGCGCTAATGAACAACGGATAACACTGGTCAACAACCTAAATGCTTCGGAGACCAAAGTAGCATTTTCCATATCATTTTTGGTTGCTGGGAACAAATATCATGGTTAAAATTGTTTGGTAGCTATACTTTTCGAGATACGCCTACATGTCTCAACACATTCCTACAGGCTGGCGGACGTGTATATTACTCACTACGCTCAGTCTCTCTGCCCTCAGTATTGTTTCATTAGTCACAGAAGGTGTTTGTGCTGTACAAGTTTACATTTGGAGGACGAAAGGTAGGTGATCTAAGTGTAAAATACTTCATAAACTTAAAATAAAGTTTAATAAAATAAATAAATTAATCAAATATTGCATGCCTCGTATCTTTGAACCTGTAGCCAATACACATATTTGAATTATTAAATATTTGAATTCATTGAATGAAAATACGAGAGTTCAAAGTCCATCAACCCCCAGAAACAGTTAATGAATCTAGTACGGGAAGCTTACGTCCTCCACAAGGTTTTTTCATTTATTTGAATGAAAATACATGAGAATCAACTAATATCAGTTAAGAAGCACACAACTTTTCAAAATTTGTTGGCCAGTGTAATCAATCGATTTTCGTTGTCCTTTTAAAAGAAATAGTTATCTATCTCAATGATATTACTCCAATTTACTCTGAGTGTGAAATGACATGAATGATTAGAAAATTTAATGATTTATTAATGTGTTGAATGTGTCCCAGTAACTTGCATTGAATTCGCTCGCTTTTCCATCTAATAGTCTTCACTTGTACGGTTTGTAGGTCACCTATCCGGTATACCGCACTTGTATTCTCAGACAAGCTTTTGACAATGTTTACTATTTTACCATTGAGACCTATACGAGTATCTTGCAAAATTATAATAGCCTCAAATTGCTCAATCTGTAATATACTTTTAAAATACCTAATAAATACCTCTGCCATAGTCGGCCACTTTATTTACTTTGACGATATTGACTCTATTAACTTTGACCAAAAACTTTATTTACTTTGACTGTAATGCTTACGTTGCGCAAAATCTATTGAAAGATAAAAGAGCATTCGTGTTAGCCAGATTTATAATCACCAGAAGTGAGCTCTCGTGAATTTTTCGCTGGTCATCTAACCGCAAATCAACAAAATGATTTTCTTAGTCCGCAAATTGAGAGTCAGGCAATTTTTTTTTGTTCAGTTCGTCAATGAAAGTCCTCGCGGTCGCAAACGTCTAAGAATTCACAAAAAATCAATTTCAAAATATCAAAACATCGATTGCATTCAAAAAATACCAATTGTTATTTGCCAAGTAATTGGAAACAAATGTATTCAAAAGTGATTCCAATCAGACTGTTCACTAAGCCATTGCTGAAGCAGGTATTCCGCTGGCTGGTCCTGCTCCTTCAAGTTCACTTTTCCCATATAAAAGGTTTCTCGTTACAAATATAAATTATTCGGAATTTTCGGATGATGATCTTTGGTCTCAAAATATCAGATCCCATATTGAAGGTCGCTCTACGACCGCAGAGCAGAATATAGGGGAGTTGTAGGGGAATTGGAAAGTATGTATTACATACTTTCCAATTCTTCGCCTTTCTTGAAAACGCTGAACATTTGCTCATGTAATTTCTTATGCCATTTGCAGATCATATTCACCAACCCAATAATTATCGGCCCAATAAGAAAAAAGTTCGTCCAAAAGTGAGAGACTCCCCTTACATGATCCATTTCTTCAACTACGATATTACGCGTCAACGGAGGATCGTAATATTTAAACTCTGTCAAAAAAATCACATCGGCTTAAACAAAAATATTTGAAATAATAAAAAATTATCGAACAAATAGTGTGATATTCTCTCGAAAAAAAAATAGTGCTTAACCCTCGTTTTCGTAAAGAAACAAGCAAAACTTCAAGATGGCGGCCAAAAACACAAGATGAAACAAGGATGAGTCGTCAAAGCTTAGCTCGTCTCCTGACGTAGAAAAATTACCTAAACAAAGTAGGCAAGTGATATCTGTCATAATTGAACACTTCAACACAGTTATAACGGAAGTTCACAACGAAATAAGTAACATAAATATTTTAATTGAAACACTAAGTGGGAAACTATCTGAGCAGAAGAAAATGATCGACGATGAAAATGAAAGAATAAATAGCCTAGTCTTCTGTCTGGACCGCTTAGAAAAAAACGGTGAGCGTAAAGAGGTAGAAAATAAGAAGAGCACTCTGGTTATTTCTGGTGAATTATCGTATTCACGCGCAAGCGAAGACTGTAAGGAGGCACAAACTCCTGAAAAACTAAATCAACATCGACCTCAGTGGTACTGACATCACATCAGCTATCAGAATAGGGAAAAATCTGCAACTGGAAACGAGAATCGAAAAAACATGACTTGCGAACTACAGTATTATGAAAAGAAACGTGAAATTTTGATGACTTGCAGTACGGCTAAACCAAAATTTTACATAAATGAGTATCTCGTACCTTCGCGAGCTAACGTTATGTACACTTCAAGAATAGCCAGAAGAAATTTCACGGAAAAAATTGGAATCCCAAGAAGCCTACATGGAAATATTAGTGTCTTCGCTTTTATCCCTGGAGAAAAAGCTTCAAGATGTCACGCGATTAACACTCCTGAAGAGCTCGATCATTATCTACTGCAGCGATTGGGCATGTCGTCGATACAGGTTTTGGGTGATTAGTATTCTACTGACTGTTAGCCAGATTTCATATCACCTATCCTACTCCAGAAATGATCCTTCTTCCGCTTTTGCGAGAATCGCCTTTCTGCATTTTCCAAGGATTTGCATCAAACATGCCTTCGATTTCCATCATGTTCACTCTTTCAGTGAACATGAGCCTCTGAACAAAGTAGCATGAGCCTCTTGACTCCTGGCGTTTACCCAACGTGTGATCCGATGGAGCGAAGATTTCGCGGACAAGGAGACCTCTATATGTTCCAGCTGAATCAATGTTACCATTACTGCCATTTTGAATGTGATTTAAGTAGAATAGGTTGACAATTCAATGAAAAATTCCATGATATGTTACTTTTTTTTAGCTTCAATCGTTTAACCTCAATTTTGTAAGTTCCAATCATTAATATTAATTTCTGTAAGCTTCAATCACTTAACATTACTTTTTATTAGCTTCAATCACTTAATATGATTTTTTGTTAGCTTCAATCACTTTATATTACTCATCTTAAGCTTCACCTTTGAAAATAAGTTGAACGAAAAAAGATTTCACTCATTCAGAATTAAAAATACAGCATCGTGAGATAGTTATAACTAATTCAACTTCAATTTCGTTTTTCGCTCCTCGCTGATAGGCAGTTTGCTCTCACTTTCATTCGCATTAGTGTGCGCTGAACCAAATTTTCGAGCGACGCCCGAAATGAGCTGTCCGTACTGAAAAGTGTGAACGGCATGTGCTTCTCAGACTATTAATTAATGAGGGTCTCGTATAACTCAGTTCGCTAAAATGTATACTTCTCTAAAAAATGTAACACTGGAATAAAATTTTATTTCTAAATCAATTTCATTTAGATTTAATAATGAAAACTAGGCGCATGGACAAAAGAACTGAGAAAAATAAAGAAGCATCGTCTATGTACCATATTACTTTTACCTTGACGGACTTCACGAGACGATTTGTAGGAGACCGTATAGTTTGAAGAACTATAAATAGAGTCGTTTCAGAAAATTTACTCTCGCAGTCATGACTGAGATTATCGGGTTTACGACAGTTGTGCTTGACGCTTGTGCTGCTAAGCAGTATTGAGCGCATTTGCCCGCGCCTGTATTCGGATGTCCTTGAGAACAGGGCACAAATGGTTAGCGTAAATACATAACAAATACACTAATACATAAACAAATGGTTCGCGTAATGTAAATTACGTCACATGCATACAATTTGAGGTCTGAGCAACCTACTTGATCACAGTCGAGAACAAGATTGTACACATGTTATTTCACTATTGAAATTGCCAGCATGGCTAAAATACAAAGTATTTACTCCCTAACTTGCGATATTAGGAGGTGAAGAGATATCTAGCCCATATATTGGTGATTTTAATTCGTGAATCCAAGTGCTGTCAATTAATTTAAAACTCTGCCGATCATAAGATGGCTGAGGCTCAAATCCGTGATATGATTGAATGATGAATATTAGAGGCATGATTTAAATTTTCAGGTGCAAAAGATTTGCGATCACCCTTTCGGTACGAGCAGATAATTAGCTGCTCGTATCACAGGAGGTTATTATCCCCTTACTCAATTATACGTCAAATGAAGTTGCAAGTTTATTTAAAATGATTACAGAAAATAATACTCACGAGGATTGGTATTCATGAAACTAAGCGAAAAAACTTTCAAATTTCTTAAGAATAAGAAAAATATTACGATTTGGACGTAATATTACGTTTAATTATTATTACGATTATTACTATTACGACTATTATTACCATTATTACGATCATTAATATTCCGATTTTAACTAACGCTCAAACATTACACAGAAAAAAATATTAAATGATAATAAGTACCAAAAGAATAAAAGGTTTTTGGTCGTGAAGTTCAGCTATTTTTGTCCTGCAAATGTTTTCAATTACGTACTGGGAGTAATACTTTTCGAAAAAAACAAAGAAATTCAAAGTGTTGAGTGAATAAGTTATAACTAAAATATAATTATATTTATTTGAAATTAAATTAATAATTTCAAATTAGGTTACATTTGAACTATAAAACAATAGCACTATTCAATTATGGTCCCAGACCAGCATTAGTACTTTGATGATACAGACTATGTAGTACTGAAGGAAGTTTTAGCTCTGCATAGATCTAAAGAGTTTATCTTCTCCTCCTCTGGCTCAGTCTCACGGCTGAATTTAAATGTCCTATGCAGTGAGTCTGCAAACATTCTAACACAATTTTCGTCTCTGAATAACAAAAATGACTTACCCACAGTGAAAGCAAGGTCTAAAGGAGTCAGGACAACGAATGATCCAGTTTTTTTTGGAAAAACAAGAGAAATATTTGCTTCACTCTCTATTTGGAAATATTCTCCGAAGAAAATTATCTGAATCTCGTTCTTAACAGCCTCATGTCCTTTTGGTATCTAAGAGGGATTGCTACACTTCGGTCAGGCCAGGTCTTTCAGATAAATCCTTACAATGTTCCTCTCTATGCTTGCATCTTAATAACCCGAGGGAGAAGTAACATAATGCTCTGAAATTTTGGCAGTTCATTCAGCAGTCGAGGAAAACAAATGATTACTGTGACTGCCTTCATCGATGCATGATGACGGCTTCTCCACTCATTCCAAAGCTGGACACGACGCAAATAACTTTCGTCGTTTTCAAAGACTCTATAACCTTTTTGCTGCCCTGCGCTTAAGGACTGTGACGCTATTGTGGTGTCTCGCACAAGTTTTAACCAAAATTTGCGACCAAAAATACTACAATAGTAATAAGACGGGTTTTGGTCGGGCGAGTTGGAATACTAAAAGTCCTTCTGCCAGAATCGCAAACACGAACGTTTCAGCAAGTAGACGATTTTGTTCGTCGAGTGGAGGGGAGCCGATTTCTGTCGGAAATAGTGCTGCTCTTTTGGAGCATTGGTCTCCATCCATGGAATTATTTCTGTTTCCAAACGTTGCAGTAGGAACCGGCATTCACTTATTCGTAGTCAGCCGAGAAGTGGGTATTTACGTCAACCTCATTCGAAACCACTCAGAGGGTCATGACGGTAGCTCGTTTCTTTCTTGTCGTAGTGGGTTGAACGTCAGTGCATAAAGATGAAATACAGCGATCGTTCCATCTGTTACAAGCCCTATCATCTTAAAAAATCTACTCAACAAAAAAGAATTTGATGGTCGATCCGTGCGTCAACCAACTGTTCAAACCATTCCTGCATTTCTCCAAGTGAACTTCCATCTTATTAGCAAGGAGATGATTCCTAATATGTGCATAGGAGCTTATGCCAATATCTTTGATCGCTCTGTGAGACTGTGAATTGTCGTGATACCTACAAGCCCCTCCCCAGCCAATTTCTAAAATGATGCGTTTGGATTGCCCTTTACGCCTCTCTGGAAGCAGGCTATAGAACACGAGGTTTGCGACAGAAATTTTTCTTGGGATGTGGACGGATCATAATTGAGGCCAAATTCATCACTAATCATCTTACTAATACCGTTAACTGCGTGCCTAAGATACTGAAAGAGTTTTCAATAAAGGCTGGGTTTCGGCCCGCGCAACGAAGTTCACAGACAGAGAAAAAGATCGATTGCTCCATAGCGTAATGTTTATGCAATGAACTCTATATGTTTATGACCGTCCTCATAAATAACTAAGCATAACTCATGCACATCAGTGTGGTCAACTTCTAGAAGGATCAGAATTGCCAACGTTTTCAAATTTCTACGGATTTATTTGAAAAACTTCGAATTTGAGTGTTATTCAAAATTTTAATGTTGCCAAAAATACTTCCTAATTTTAAAGCTTATTTTTTCTACTAATCAATCTATTTTCTATTTTCTGCGATCGTTTAAACATTCAAAGTTTTTCGTTTATTTGATAGGATCCCCTCTCTTTTGCGAAGCTATGTCGTGCACCGATAAACTAACCAGTGCGAAGCTACGTGTTCAGGCGCCACTACTCCCTATGTCACTTCCCGCGTAGCCAGTCAGACGCATGACCTAGCACAGGACCTTGCATGACCTTGCTCGTACCGACAGGGTGATCGCAACCCCCTTTCGCTTTTGACAATTAACATCCGATTTCTTTCAAGGACTTAAGCATTCTACATTCTTGTGACCGGTAGAATCTCAAATCATTTAAAAGCATTTGAAATTACAATTTGAAATCAACTTTAAATGGGCAAGATTCCTCTATCCTGTCAATGTTTTAGTTTACGTAAGTAATAGCTTATATTTTAGCGAGTTTAAAATCGCTTATTTTTCAACTATTATAAAGTGAATGTGGTGTAAAAACCAATCAGTAGCTTGACTGAATCATAAGTATTTTAAAAACGTGTAATTAAAAAACTGTGAAAATTGGCCATTACTATTGATGTTCTCAAACCGGACTCTATCTGGAGATTGGTAAAAGTAAGTAGTTATGGGAAATAAATGATATAATAACAAAGAATTTAATTAATTAAAAATTCCCAAAAAATTTAAATCCAGCAGGCTAAATAAGCAAGTAGCTATCAGTTGTCTGTTCAGAGGGAATAGGAGTTCTGCATCATTCGCCTGCGAGAGCCTGTGCCCCACCTGCACCATTCATATTTTCTTGAACCTTTAGGAAGCTTTCGGAAAGGCTGAGCAATCCCGCGCCCGCGTTGTCAGTGTGATTTCATCCCCTCAGCAGTGCCAAGAGCTTTTCCAATTACCCACCGACACCTGCGTTTCAAATACACTGGGAAATATTGGAAAAATAATCAACGGAATACTGACAATCATTGTAGCTAGTTGGGGACGTCTATCTTCAAGAAGTATTTTGATAGGTCTCAAAAAGTAAATTACTAGTTCGTAAAAACAATAATTTGTTGCCCCGCTGCCCAGCAATGTTGCAAAATTTTGCTTCTGTAATGGAAACAAGTAATTTCCATATTTTGTGGATGAATCAATTTCAGTTTTATCGGTGTTTTCGGCAATGCATGTCATTTTCATTGGCAGTGCTGTCTTTATTCTCTAATGCTTTCTTTGCTGGTTATAGATTTGCAATATGTGCTTGTGTTAAGATATAGAAATTAGTTCCTCTCAATGACAAGCAAAAATGATCAGTAGATGTTACAAATTGAATGAAATACTGCTCTTTTAAAGAGCCTTATTTTACACAGACATAGCACTCAACTTCCTTAAGCTAATGTAACAAATGTTAAAGTATCGTTATTCAAGGTATTAGAATCTTAAAAACGAGGAAAATGCAAAGAAAATTAATCATCTTCACTTAAAAATCGTTTCGGAGAACCACTCCACTAACAATTGAAAAAAAATTGTTGCGTTTGAAATAAAAGATCCATGTTCAAGGAATTGTAAGTACTAAAAATACATCACGAGAGTAAAAAATATGAAGTACGCTACAGAAGAAATAGGAAAAGAAGCACAAAAGACATGAAAAAATAAGTATGAAATGCAATTTGGCTTGTGATGAAGAATTTTAAACAATTCAAACAATTTATTCACCACAGGTGATACAAAGGTAGAATGTAGTACAATGGTCAAACTAGAGTATAGCTACCTGTGGGCCCGAACAAGTTCAGCGACTTCTAGGGCATCCTACCATCACATTATTCTAAGGTGTACAATAATGTTTAAGCTAATTCACTTAACCTAGTTTCGCAATAGACTGATCAGTGAGATAATTGACTTGATATTTGATGCTTTATTTTACAACAGAGGTCAGATCGGCTATATTTAACAATATATTCGATAAAACGATTAGGAGCAGACTGAAGATCGGTATGTTGCCTATGGAAAATCATATTAATTAGGACCAAACATGTAGGAGGCAAGATGTGACTTGGTGGTCGTACACGACTAGTATTTTGATAGGAAATGAGGTTCAAGATGTCTCTTGAATACTTTGCAAGAATTGCTTTCACGGATCTCCGCAGGGATTGAGTTCCAAGTTATAGTTCCAACGAAGAGGGTACTCTGTTGCGATCGGGCCTTTGAAAAATAAGGAAGCATGAATTTACTTCTATTTCGGGGAAAATGGTCGTGATGACCAGTTTGCGCAGTTAATAGTTGTTTTAGGCTATTGTCGCCATCATTTCTTAGAGTTTATAATTGAAATTGCAATTGGAGATATTGTTGAGATCCGAAAGTTTAAGTACTTGTAAATTTTTGAATGAATCATTTGCGTGAGCATTATATTCTAGGTTCATTACCGCTCTGATGGCTCTCTTTTGCGGAGTAAAAATTTTATTGGTTTTATTTTTATCAGTTCCGTGCCATGCTTCTATTCCGTATTACAAGTAAGGAGAAATGAGCGTTCGGTGGAGCATTTGTAAAGCTGCTTCAGGCAGGAAAGTTTTAACTTTATTCAGGATTCCGATGGATTTTGAAAATTTAGAACTAATGTGAGCGACATGCTCTTTGAAGGTCAGATGTTTATCTATTATGATGCCCAGAAGCTAACAGGAGTTGGTTTCTTCGATTTCACCTTCGCCAATTTTAATGCGTGGGAGAGATACATTTTTCTTGTGTGAGAATGTAATATATTTCGTTTTATCGATATTAAGGCTTACTTTATTAGCTATAAGCCACAATGAAACTTTATGAAGTTCATTATTTATACCCTCCGCAATCATAGCGGGATTTTGGTTTGGAAGGACCGCAGAAAGCGTACTGTCATCGGCAAAAAGTATGAATTTGAAGAATGACGTAGATTTAATAATATCATTGATAAAAATCAGAAATAGGAGAGACCCAAGAACAGATCCTTGTGGGACTCCATGGCTAATTGTCTGTGGGTCCGATTTTGCGTTGTCGATGACAACGTATTGCTTCCGATTTGTTAGGTATGATCTGAACCAGTCATGGCCAACCCCTCGGATGCCATAACAGTGTAGTTTCGAGAGTAATATTTTATGGTCCACACAATCGAATGCTTTTCGAAAGTCAAGAAATACAGAGAAGACAGGCTTTCCTCCATCTATATTGGAATAAAGGAATTGTAAGTGATTTAATATTGCCTGCGTTGTTGATTTTTTAGAGCGAAAGCCGTATTTTTTATCGGAAAGAAATGATTTTTGTTCAAATAAGAGTACACTTTTTATACACAATTTTTTCGAATACTTTGCTAATAATTGGTAGTACAGAGATAGGTCGATAATTGTTTACACAGGTTTTTTCACCATTTTAAAGAGAGGGGTTACTCTAGCAACTTTGAGGGAGTTCGGGAAAGTGCCTAGTAAGAGAGACTGGTTTATGAGATTGGATATCAGCGGGGCTAAAATATCAGCAATAATTTTAAGTACTTTTGTCGGAAACGTTTGTAACCCACTTGATTTACTTTTCAGGTTGTTTATGCACGCAATAATATCGGAAGGGTTGGTAGGCGTAAAGAAAAATGAGTTGTGTTCTCGAATATGATCCATGTATTCCAGATAATCAGTAGGTTCACTTGGAATACCATCAGCTATAGTTTTTCCTACGTTTACGAAGAAATCGCTAAAGAGATTAGCAATTTCTTTCTTTTCATGGTGTGCCACATTATCTTGAACAACATGTTTAATTTCCTTTTTATAAGCGTTATTCGAATTACAGCAAGAGTTAAGGAGGTGCCAAGTCTTTTTAACGTCAGCTTTAAATTGAGTAAACTTGCGCGTAAAGTAGCTTATTTTTGATGACCTTATCTGATTTATCACATAGTTTCTGAATCGGTTATATGTTTCTCGAGATATTCGCCCTTCGTAAAGGAGGGCTAGGTACGCTTGACGTTTCTCTATATTTATCACGATGTCTCCTGTAATCCAGGGCTTTTGTTTATTTTTTGGGGTAATTTTACGGGTTACAATTGGGCAACACTGATTGTATGCGACCATTATAGTTTCAGTCAACTTTATTACTGCTTCATCAATGCTCGTTGCATTATTGGGTTGAGACATGTGCAATGTTGGTATTGATTCTTCTAGAATAGTGCGCATTTCTTCTAAATTTGATTCGTTTACTTTGCGATATGAGTAGGTTTCAGCCCGTGGCTTGGTGCACGCAATATAGACATTTTTCGTAACAAGAAAGACTGGAAAATGATCTGAGAAGTCAGAAGTTATGATTCCAGAAAGAAAATCACTTGGGTCTGTCATAAAGATATTGTCAAGCAGCGTAGCAGTTTCCGAGGTTATTCATGTAGGCTTTGTGATGATCGGAAGGGAAGATTGAGACTGAAAGGCTGTTAGGAAATTAGAGATTGGCTCACAGCTTTCATGTTTCACTAGATCATAATTGAAGTCACCGCATATTATTATGTCATTGTATAAGGACCTTTTGAACTGAGAAATAAAACGATTTAGTTCATTTAGGAAGGATATAGGACAGGCTGTACGAGGCCTATACACCGTTCCAAGCACAATGCGTTTACCATCTCTAGACAGTTCTACGAAGAGTGATTCTATATGATCCTGATTCATTGATGCATCCGCTATGATTCTCGAGTCTATTTGGTTAGATATATATCAAACTGATGCCTCCGCATCAGTTTGATATACTGATATGTATGTACTGATGCCTCCTCCACCTATTTACTATTTGCGAAGGGTATGAACTTTTGTTAAATCAGGGTTTGCATGAAAATATGAAGGGAATTTAAAATCCTGAGGTGATAAAGAGTCGAATCAGAGTCTAAAATTTTGAAATCGACAGGAGACATAGGGACATTGCATTTTCCGGCATGACTTCGTACTGCAGAATGCGACGAAAGTGCTAGTTGATTCCTAGCACGGACGCTTCTACCTCTATACTCTGCCACTATGACATAGAAATTTCGCGACGTCATGCCTGCTTACGAAGATGTGCACTGCACACAACTATAAGAGTACACCAAAGAAGATCGTACATCACTGGGAAGCGTATCTTTGTAGCGGGCAAAAAAAGTAACCTTGAAATTTTTAACCAGAGTGACACATAAAACAAAGTTATGGAGACATTTTCCACACAGTAATTTCAATTCATGAGACAGGTTCTCAGACGGTGTCCCAAAATACGGAAATAAACAGTACAACTGATCTTCAGTGTTTACTTTGACAGCTTTTGACGCGTATTGTTTAGAGAGAAACTTCTTAATATTCAAATTAATAACACCCAGGAGATGCTCATTCGCTGTAAAATGTGCGCTTAAATATTCAAATTCACCATGAAAATTTTTAAAAACTGAACATACTGTACTTTGTAAGCCCTGTTAATCAATCTTTAGATACAATTTAGTTTGAAATTTGTTAAACAAAAACTGGAGAACCTGAAGCCTAATTTTGTAAAAGTGGGTTTACGATACTTCGATGTCCGAAACTGATCTTTGTCCCTTTTCACGAGACAGTCTAAAATGGCCAAAGTGTCATTCTTTTCCTCCTCCACGGTAAATTTATTTGATTTATGCTTAAGATTAAGATTAAGGTAGTTCAAAAACTGTTCCACGTTTGATGGATGGCTAAAAAGAACAAAAGTGTCGTCCATGTACCAATTGTTGAAAACAGACTTAAGTCAGGACATCCATTTAACCATTTTGTTTCATGAAAGCACATAAAGATATTGGTAAGTGATGGTCGTCAAGCCGTCTATTCATTTGTAAAATTTGCCGACAAAAATTAAGGAGTGCATCACTCATAATTCAAACAACGTTTTGAACCACTTACTAGTTAGACCCCAAAAGTGTGACTTGCCTGCCGAAAATACTCGTTTTAAGCAAATATCAATAGTTTCCGGAAGAGGGATAAAGTTATTCCACATCAAATGAAGCCATAGTCAAATCTTTAACGTTGGAAAATTTTCTAATATTTTCACTAAATTTGAAAGCATTGTCGACTGTGTAGTGATTTGTAGTTTTATGAGCAATGACTGGCACAAGAAGTTTACTCACTTTGTAACTGGGAGTATTGTGGGTCGCTACAATTGGCCTAAATTGTTATCTAGATGCAAAACATAGCTTATGTATCTTCGGTTGACCGTACAGTACCGCAGGGAAAGGACCTGATACATGCAAGTTAGAAAGATTTTTCGAATCTGAGTGTGACGATTCTTTTATCTTCAAATTCCAAAATATTTATTTTATCTTCAACTTGTGGCACTATTTTATTTTTGTGCTCTGTAATGTCAACGAATTTTGAGGTATCAGATTTTAAATTGAGCATACTTTCATGATATTATTGACGATCGATTAAAACTACACCATTACCCTTGACGGGTTTGCAAATTATCAACTGGTTGTTAGTTGCAACCGATTTCAAGAGAAAAATGCCATTTTTGCAAAAAAAACAGAGGTATATATTTTACTAGGCTTAAAGCTATAAAATTGATTTTGCTTTAATGTCTTCAAATTGCCCATAAATTCTGGATAGTTGGTACACTCTTTATTTTCAAGTGCAAGAGCTAATTTCTCGAAAGCTAAAAAGTACATAAAGAAATTCAGTTTGTAAACAGTGAGGCAGAAGTCTAACCCAAATACTAGAAAGACTTTTACTCTATCCCTAACTGAACTGAATTTACCGTGGAGGTGGAAAGGAAAGACATTTTGGCCTTGTTAGACTGTCTCGCGCCGAAGAGTAAAGATCAGTTTCAGACATCGGTGACTCGTGAATGCAGTTCTTCAGGATTGCACTCCAGTTTCTCCGGTTTTATGAAATAAATTTCAAATGAATTGTAATTGAATTTTGATTAACCGTGGAGACAGAGAATGTTCAGCTTTTAAATATGTATACATAGTGAACCTAAATTTGTACGCGCATATTTTACAGCTAATGGGTTTCCGCTTTGTGTTATTAATTCGAAAATTAAGAAATTTCTCCCTAAACAATACGCGTCACAGACTGTTGAAGAAAAGAGTTGAGATCGGTTGTACTGTTTATTTCCGAATTTTGAGGCACCGTCTGAGAAGCTGTCACGTGATTTAAAATTCCTGTGTGCAAAATATTTCCATAACTTTACTTTACATGTAACTCTGGTTAATAACTTCTAGATTGAATTTTTTACGGTACAAAGATACGGTTAACAGTGAAATGCGAGCCTTTCTGGTATACTCCTATCGTTGTGTGCAGTACACATATATGTACATCGGCATGACGTCACGAAATTTCTATGTTAGAGGGCACAGCATAGAGGTAGCAACTTCAGTTCTGGGAATCAACTAGCACACCCATCGCATTCTGTAGTACGAAGTCATGCTGGAAAATGCAATGTCCTCATATCTCCTTCCGATTTCAAAATTTTAGACTCTGATCCGACCCCTTACTATCTGAGGACTTTAGGGTCCAAGCATATTTTCAGCGAAACCCTGATTTTAACAATATGGGCAGTTCATACCCTTCGTAATAGTTAATAAGTAGAAACCTTGTCACCAGCCTAATTTTATTTCATACTTATATTTTGCGTGTTTTTGTGTTTTTTTATTTCTTCTGTCACGTACTGTTTATTTTTTACTCTCATGATTATTTTTTAATACCTACTATTCATTGTACTTGGATCTTTTATTTCAGACGCAATGATTTTATTTTTTGAACTGATGGCGGGGTGGGACTCATTAGTGTTTTCTTTGTAAAAAAAATAGTTTTCTCTGAATTTTCTTCGTTTTTAAGTGTCTGATAAGGTTGTAAGTAAGGCAAACCAATGACGTTTTCAGATATATTACATCCAATATCTTCGACATTTGTTTGAGGAGCTATTTCCATTTTCTAATAAGAATTTCATACTCTATTCAAAGAATTCAAATTAAGGGAAAGTCGAAGAAGATACCCAGTCTAACTTTTTCGCCGTCTCTTCGAAAAGTATGCACACGGTTCGCCGAGTCGTATGCTTATTTGTGCATGATTTTCGTCACCAAGGCGGCGATATATAGCCGACTTTATCGTCGCCAAAGACCTCTTTTGCCGCGATAATTATCGCCGCCTCGGAAGCGTGATTGTGCATAAAGTTGCATGACAGAAGGCTGATGAAATGCATCTGTATACATAACGTTGTATACAATATGCATTTTCGTTGCACGGTACACAGACGTTAATACGTGTATTTCTGTGCTCCATTATTTAAATCCGTGCGTACCTTGAGTATTTTCAGCTATTATATATATAGAGAAGCATTTCCCTTCCATTCGAAGTTATCGCTGCCCCGAATGGATAAATAAGCCTAACAAAGCAAAAGGCAGCGATAACATTGCATAATTATACATTTTTAATTGACTATTGATATTAATTAGGTTCAAATTAATCAACATCATTACATATTTTTTATTTTGTCATCCATTACA
>JACJUY010007158.1:14209-33275 GCA_014220935.1 Platorchestia sp. MABIK
CATAGGACTTAGGACTGTGTAATGAATAATTGCTCAGCGAAAAATATTTAAAATGGTCATTCATTGGTAATAGTGGGAGAGCCAAATTTTAAACACACATCACGAGCATTCTTCGAAGTGATTGGTGAAAGCAAACCGGCTAAAAGGGTTCCTCAATTGATTAGTATGTTCAACGAAGGTCGCAAAAATTTTTTGCTCGCACAATGTGTCGAGAACTGATAAAAATGGGCATCAGGAGTCGCGCCGCCGCGGGGAACCAGTGAAGTTATAATCGAACAAAACGGCTCCATTAATTGGACAACGATCAACACTTTGACGACAATTGCTTAAACTGAAGGTCAGTATTCAACTCCAATTTGAAGTCAATTGTAGCAAGAAATTTTGAAAATAACGAATATTAACTGGATCGGGCCTTCATTTAGCTTTAATTAAGTATTTAGGAAAATTGAGTCCGTGACTACTGGTCGGTGAGCAGCATTATGAAAATCCCCTCCGGGGCCACCGCGGTGGCTCAGGTTGCGGTCAAAGTATTAAGAGAAAACAACGTCAGCCTTGCATTACATTTAAAGCCATGCGAGTCCCAGCCTAGGGTGTAAATATTCATTGAAATCAAAATTTTAATCTGCGTCTTAACAAGACGCGTCACACTGTCACGTCTGAAAGACCGCATCTAACTACTCTACGTTCAACCGCGATAACTGTAAAACATCTATAAATTTTCACATTTTCACGACATTAAAGATATTAAACTGGGATAACGCTGCCTCATGGAGGCGTAGAATTTACACATATGAAGGGTATTACAGCTACAGCACGCGATGGCGGCAGCGCCCAGCGGCAGCCGGAGCGTGTCCGCCGCCCTCACGTAAGGCGCTCGTAACGAGCTCCTGTCGTGCCTGCGCTGCGGCTCTGTGGCGCACTCGCTGCCGAGATAATTGAGGCTCTGTGGCGCACTCGCTGCCGGAATAATTGTGGCTCTGTGGCGCACTCGCTGCCGGAATAATTGTGGCTCTGTGGCGCACTCGCTGCGGGGATGATTGTGGCTCTGTGGCGCACTCGCTGCCACAATAATTGTGTTCATCGTGCGTCTTCTCAAGAAGATGTAAACTTACCAAATTTAAGGTACGCTAAGAAAATTCACGCAAAATAGAAGTCTGTTCAACCACATAGGTTTGTACACACCTCACTGCCAGGATAATTGTGGCTCTGTGACGCACTCACTGCCAGGATAACCGTGTGTTGGACGTGCGAGTGCTCCAGGAGATGTAAGCTTAGCAAATTTGAGGTACGCTAAACCAATTCACGCGAAACATGTGTATGTTCAACCTGTCCGTTCATTTCACACCCAACATGCGGTATGCTGATCAAATGCACGTTCAACTTTTAGTTCAAGAAAGGTACGCTTAATAAAGGTGCGCACATTGTGTTTGCTCACTATATCAAATCTACGCAATATAATTGTATTTTTTCATAATTTTCACTACTTTTTGTTTTAGCGTGTGGATAATGAATTATTCAAGAAATTGAATGAAAAAAAATAACTGAAGAGGATTGTAATCATGAGAAATAAATAGGGAGAAGTTAGCGAAGTAAATATTTTTCAAATAAAGAGGGAAACAGTTGACTCGGATTGAGAGAAAGAGGGAATGCGTAAGAGGGGATGAGAGGGTGACCGAGGGGAGTAAGGGCTGGGGAGCACGGAGAAGCAAGAGGGGAGGAGAGCGATGGGAGCGAGGGGAGCGAGGGGAGCGAGGGGAGCGAGGGGCAGTTATTGATCGAAGTGGCCCCCGAATTCAAGAAATGAAACTCAACCCTCACACAGNCCCTCACACCGCCTCCCTCACACCGCCTCCCTCACACCGCCTCCCTCACACCGCCTCCCTCACACCGCCTCCCTCACACCGCCTCCCTCACATCGTCACCCTCATAACGTCTCTCGTACTTCAATTACATTTCATTAGTGTGCAGAAAAGAACCTTTGATTATTCCCAATATAGGAAATGAGGGCGATGTGTTCTAAATTCCACTTTCTATGCAATGTGTTACATACTGAACCGAGCTCAAAACATGTATTTAGAGAGTGCGAACGATTGAACAAATTGAGAGACGCTCTGATGAATTAGTCTCTAACCCTTTAATGATTCCCACACAAACACAAACGTGCCCTCACACAGAACAAACGCTAAAATTCACTCAATTAAGTCTCGGTACCCAGAAATGATTAACGGAAAGGCCTCAGACCGAGCGTACGCCACCTTGGCCATGCATCAGCGAGTGTCACCTGGTGTCAATTTCCAAATTATCGGAATATTGGCAAAGTGTTCGACATCTGCCAATACATCAGTAATCAATATTTAAGTGAACTTTCCTCAGAGGTACCGCGGTCAATATATGCTAAAAAATTCAAGCTCATATTTATCGTGTGGTCACTTTTCACTCAATCTAAGGACAACGAAGAAAAAATATTGAACTTTATGACTGTCGGTAAGATTTTAGACTATGAATAATGGACTAACTCAAACGTAAATACTATAACTTAAGCTTCGATACGACTTTGCAATTCTAAAGACTCGAATGGAACGTAAAAGTAACAACTTTTCCCGGTCATAGCTATACTGTTAAAAGTAGCAGTCACCGAGCAATTCAGAGAATGATAATGTAACTCATTTATGGTGAAGGAATTGAACTTGAAAAATGTACTTTTAAATGGACATTTTTTTCAGCCAAAGAAGAGAGCAAAGAGCGTCTCGCCGGTCGTACATCACGCGCGCTGAGGCCGAGTTAACTTTCCCGAATCTGCCTCGGCACAACCGCGAGCGCGGGTGACTGGACCGGAGCTTTGGCGGTGATCGACCGTTGTACGTCGGAGCGGGGCTACCAGATTGGCCATTTTTCATGGCAAAATTATCAATTTAATTTTTATGGTAGAGCCTCTGCATGAGAAGAAGGCAAAAGTAAAAAATTTTGACTTCATGAAAAAGCCAATCAGGTAATCCCGCTCCACGGAAAAGGATCAGAGAAGCACAGGTGAGTAAGAAGTGTTCATTTAGCGCACTCAAACCTAAATTAGACCTATTTACGTTATTAAAGAACAGCTCCCTTGTGTTTTTTTAATTATGCTGGAATAGTGGACCAGAATATAGTATACCTTGCTGCACAACATTTAGCTGCTTTTTAAAATTCTTAAATTTTTTAATTATTTCTCTATGGTTTTACTTACACAGTTCGAAATGGCATTCGTTGAAGAAACTGTTCAAAATGCCAAAACGTTCAATTATGCCGCTCTAAACGAGCATTGACTGGAATGTGCGTTTCATTGCATTGCGACAGAACGAGAATGTGCCACGAAAATAAACTGAGGTTCCATGTAATCGGACTCGCACTCTTGTCCTACCCGTATACTCAAACATATTGGAGTCTTCAGAATCCTGCACTTAGCAATATTGCATGTTTATATTCACACACAGCATTTAGAGTGTCCTAACGCTCAAAATGCAAAAGATTAGACACATTTATGTTTATACTATGAGGTACAGCTCATTTTATCGTTTTCAACATTACCTCGATATCAACCCTTTAGCTACTACAAACTTCCTCTCACTTTACAATCTGCGTCTTATTCTATAAATATTTCCCTGCTCGGAAGCTAGCTTTCTACTGGCCGACCCTGTTAAATGACTCTATGGTGTAAAAAAAACGACCAAAAAAACGTTTCGGAACTTGAAGAAAGCCACATATTAATAGGTATATATAATGAAAATATAAAAGAATACACTTGTGTTCTTTTATATTACACATAAAAGAATACAAGTGTATGCAAATATATCAATGAAAGCAGGCACTGAACAACAAAAATGTATAAGTTTATGGAATTTTTTATTATTTAGGTTTTTGTGGTCGCCGAAAATGTATAATCATGCTTACTTATCACTTTGAGGCAGCCATAACTCGAATCCCTTAAGCCCCGAAAAAAGCGTCTTTGGGGACGATTAAAAGTCTATACATCGTCGGCATGGTGACGAAAGGCATACGAATATTTACGTAAATTTGGATGCGATGCTGCTAAACAGATGCATGACAATCGATGATGCGGCGGAGAAGTTAGACCAAGCAGAATCACTCCATACAGGTTCACTACGCACAGAACCAAACCCCACAGGAGCACACTCCATAGGATCACACCTCATACGACCAAGACATGGAATCACACATAACAAATCACACCAAGGAGGATCACACCACACAGGATCGTACTTCAATCATGCACACTCGCGGTTTGAGGCTAGCAAAAGGGTTAATAATTTTTCTAAAAACGTTCACTTCCTTGTTTCGACATTCGCCATGCCTCTTTGACCCACTAAATATTAGGGAAAGCTGCCAGCTTGCTGGTGTTCACAGGGTGGGCAGCCAGGCGGCCCTGACGCTTCCCGCGTGCCTCTTGTTTTATGACCGCTGGACATGGAAGCCCCTAAAAAGGGACCATCTATTTTTCCTGTCACAAGTGATCTCGGTCTCTTGATTTGTTCTGTCATTGCTGGTGAGGGTCGCGGGTCACCTGAAGGCTTATTTCGGATGTGGCTCTCAGCCATTCGCCTAAGAAATACAGTGGAAAACGAGCCCCATTTCGCTTGATCAGCAAGTCCTGCATGCAAATATACAGAAATATACACAGAATTCACAATAACAAGACACGAACGTAAGCTCTGTTTGAAAAAATGTTTTTTTTGTGCTGTTAAAACCATTTCAAATTACTTGCAAATTGTGAAACCATGAGTCCAAGGACGGTGTCACCCAATATGAATCATTTTACATTCATATGCCTGAGGTGAAATGCTATGAAGATTAACGATGTTAGGTAAAGTTGCATCAGTTTCTCTGATCGGCAAGAAAATAAAGACACATTTTTGCTTCTACGTGTAGTAGTAGATGGTTTAAATTTGAATGCAAATTTATCTCCGTTCTGTCAATCCTTGAATGTAAAATTTAGCCAACCCTTTACAGCAAACGGATAACAGCGTTCAAATAGAACACTCACAGTAAAGCTATACACCTAATTGCTTCACACAACTAAGGAGTTGACAAGCGCTTCAAGTTGAGTTAGAAAATTTATCACTTTGTTTGAATCTAAGTTGAGTTAGTTCTTAGCAATTCACAAATACTGTTAGGTATTTCTTCAATCGTCTTTCTCCAACTTCGGGTCACTAAAATGATGTCATGTTATTTACTATACAGCAATTCAAAATTTTTTGATCTCAGTAACGCTATTGAACAGCGAGTGAAATGATACATGACTTTCAATACGAGACAGAGTTCGACATTCTGGGATCATTTCAGCTGTTATACTTCCAACTATAATTTTTTACAGTTCGAAAGGCAATGTTTAGCTACGTTTTTCTTTGCTCCTGCCTGAGCTTTAAAAAAAGGCAGTATGTAAAAATTAAGCAGAGAGACGTTATGGACGCATGCATATTTTACCATCGAGTAATATCTTTCTTCCTGAAATTGCTTTCGTTTTTCTTCGAGTCGCTTTGCACAGTTTGAAGCGGAATACAACTCACATTGAAGCTCTGTGAGAGTGACCAACTCTATCCTGGCGAAATAGAAGCACTTAGACCGGAAAATTTGCAAGCTGACGAGGATAGACACTCACGGCCTTGCCCCTCGAGAGGAGCGCTGGCCACCAACTGCAGCAGGGGCATCTACACTTTAAGGAAGGCGCACAGACGCCGTCAACGTGCTCCAATGCTCTATGGAATTATCCATTCATGTATCCATGTTGGGAGTTGCTTACGTAACAAGTGTTTCTATGCATTTAATAATTAAAGGCTTGAAGTATGATCATATTTCTTGCTAATATTAGTTTTTGAACATGCGCCCTATAATTTACAGTTCTAGGGCAACTTAGAGAAAAGATGAATCGACTCTGAAAAGTAGTGTAAACCATTCTCTGGGACTTTTCATTCTTCATATTGATAATAAATTGAAAGTTTTTCATTGCAGACAGCATGTTTGTGATATTGAAATTTAATCTTCAATAAAATTACTCGAATAAAGCCGACGACGAACACAATCCTCACACTATATTGCTTCACTCTTTTAACAGGGTAGGAATGTCAGTCGGACGTAACCGTGTAAATTAAACATACCACAGTCAATAACGTCAATTATGCAACAGTTTATCCACATGCATGCTCTTCGAACGAACTTGAAAGTATCATAACCAGAATGCACAAAAACCGGGAATTAAGCAGCAACAATAAAAGCTTCTCATGAGCCACTCACTGAGTGACAAAATAAATAGACCTGATCTGGCGAGAGTCCGGGAAGGCCAATTTGTGTATAAGAGACGAGGCAGGTCGGTCACATTAGCATCATACGGAGCTCGTGCGCCGCGTCCCCTCGAGTCATAAGAGTCACGTTAGCGATGGGGAGAGGCGCCTGTTTTACAGCCTCGGCGTTAGCGTGATGGCACTCCATATATAACGGGCCGCGCATCATACAGCCACGTGCCTGTGGCGCGAGATGCGACTGTCTCTACACCACCGCGCCTTGATAACTTTATCGCGCTGGCTCACTCCTGCGCGGGTGCAGCTTCCTCAGGATCAGCATTATTTTGAAATATATCATTTTGGCCAGTTATGCTTCCAGAGAGACGCTCGATTCCATTTTTAGTTTTTGCAGGTACTTGTCTTTCGTAGAGCCTCTAAATTTCGATTTAATCCTTGTTAGAACAGTAGAATTCCTCAGGCACTACCAATGTACGCTTTATTTTAGAACATGCAAGTATAGCTGAATATGATTACATATCATTTGCTCAAGTTTTTTATATCATGCTAGCTGCAGATGCCAAAGGTTTCATGAAAAATAGAGTAGAACGTCAGTTAAAAATTTTAGATTCTGGTTGAAATGCTAATAAAACATTAAGCGCGCATTCTGTGAAATCCTTACTGCTTTTTTAAATTAGGGTACAGAATACGCGTTAATATGTTAAGAAAACGCCTGTGCTGCACTGTTTTGGTGTTGAAAGTTAAGAGAAATCAACGTCTCATTGAGAGAAAAGTTTGTAAAAAAAAGTTTTGTCACGTTTGCTCAACCAAAATTCTGCAGACGACTGGTTTATTGCACGGGCAGCTCTGAGACCGCTGTGGTGGTCAGAATTCAGTAATATTATAACCGTTGGTATCATGGCATTTGTTTGAATATCTTGATTGAGTTTAATTAATTTCCACGTTCAAAATTAAATGAAACTCGAAAATCGGGCACAGAAATTAGAAATTCAATCATGTACACTTTATTTGCTAAATTTGGAGTCGGGTCATTAATAAGCCGAAAATAGTATAGACTCGTCCTCCGAGCTAGAAGGGCTAGTGAATAAAATTGTGGAACTGGAAGTGTGCCTATGATGATCCAGAGTTCACACGTGAGTATTCATTTAAATGATCCCCAACATTGTAATACTTTTTTTTTCTAGATTCACCAGTTTCCAGTGGCTGCAATGCCATTCGTGAACTAAAAGAAGAAAGTTTATTGATCCTATGATGCCATGCAGTTTTTTGTGAAATTACTTCATTTATTAAGGTGTTTTTCAATTTGAAATGAAAGTAATTTAAGGTTTTATGACCCATATTGATATTCCATGGCTGCAAAACTAACCAACGCCTAATGAAATTTAATCTAACTTCTTTGTCATTAAACTTGTTAACAATACGTAAGTAAATGAAACATTCGACGAACTACTTTTTTCCGATAAGAATATGAGTCCAGTTTACTACAGTCCTTTGTTTTTAGGGAAAATCTAAGACACCGAAATGGTTTTGTGCTCCCATAAGTGTTAGAAGTGAGAGATGCATGGAGTAGGAGACTAAGCAGGATGAAGCAATATTAGAAGCGATGAAGCAACCGAACTTCTTTAGCAGATCATTAGTTGTGTAAGGATGACTGTTATCTTTAAGTAAGTATGACATCTTTTCTCTTCACGTCAATAGGTAGAGGTTGACAGAAACTATTTAATCAATACACAATAGATCGCAAGGAGGATAATTCATTTAACACATCTTTAGATAATTTTTGACTGAAGTCCTCTCGGTTGTTGAATATGCAGTCTGCTCTCTTGGTTGACCGAAAAAACGAGAAGACGTTATGCCTTTTTTGAAAGATCCATTAATTAAGCGGACTGATTTTCAAAAAACTTTTCATCGTTGTAGTCTACAGACGGAAACACAAGTTCACTTTAGAGGAACTTACGTTGCCCGTTGCTTCACGCTACGATGACGTCAAAGGTTTTGAAAATCTGGCTTAAGATCTGCACTAACGAGCAAATCATAAAATTGAGCTTTTTGAAACCAACTCACTGAGCAAAGCATTTCTAACGAATGTTTTTAAAAAGGACCAATGAATATGAATATTAAAGACAAAATATCTATACTTCGAAAAAAAGTATCTCGACTATAGTGTTAGCATACTTTGACAAATAAAAATATAAGATTTTATTTTGGATTGTAAGTTAGTCTAAGCCTCTCGTTAGATTAAGACTTTAGGCTTTCCTGGAGTGGAAGGAGGAAGACATTATTTAGCATGGACTTAAGAGAACGGGGTATCTATGCACAATGCATGTGTGTCCTAACACAACACCCTCGGCATAGAAGCAGGAAGATTGAATGAAGTTTTGGGAACGAGATTAAGGTTGAAGAAGAATGTAATAAGTGTAGTAAAAAAAGGACAGTAATGAGCCGAAATAAATAATACGTAACAAATTATTAACTTTAACCGTCCCTACAAAATTTCCGACATATTTTGCCCTGGGACGACTAATTTCTGAAGACACACTATAGTTGTATCCCCATGAGCGAAATAAATTTGAGAACTATTTTAAAACGTACTTTCTCAAAATTTCTTTATGACCTCATACTACTTGCGTTTTTACCAGATGCGAGACAGAGTGACCAAATCAACAGATTATGTATTATGCTGCAGCTCGCATGTATTCATGCACCACGCCTGCATTATGCTCAGAGGCACATTACACAAAGCCTTGGAGAACAATTTTTTTGTCTTGCCACGCGGCCACGTAAAAGGCATCAGCTTTTGGCATTTTTACCATGACAAATGAAAGGCAGGCGAGCGTGCCTGGGGAGAGCAATGAGAAATAGAGCCTGACACCACGCACCCTGCTTCACAGAGCTGCCGCACCTACAATACAAATGCTACTATTTATTCACACAGTTTTTATAATTCTTCAATGAGCTCAGGAAATTATTTGCAAGCTTAGAGAGTAATGCGTGTGTTATCAACATTTCGTGGTGCACTAAATGATTTTTTCTTAAGATAACTGATAATTTACATGACTGTTATGCACCTTGTCGTATCTCTCACAATGAAAATTGATTCTTGGAAGTTCAAGTCGCGGTGCGATATTGAAATCGAATTTTTAAATAAAGGAGCCACTCTTCAAAAATAGATGAGTCGTCGTTTTCCTAAAGCTGAGGTAGGCTTTAGCAAATTTCTCACCTATTCATTTTATAAGTTGCAAGCAATGAAAACGATTTCAATTTGTTCCATGAGAAATGGGACGAAAATTTCAATAATTCAAGTAGTTTAAGATTGGCGAACACTGGTGCTTTATTTAACATTTCTTGGCAGTTGACGAAAAGATTCCAATTATTTACAGCCGAATACATAACCATGGTAAAAATTGCTTGAAGTAAAGTACTGTTTAATGAAGAAAGCATCCTAAACTGTCGTTCTAAAGACTCGTTGTGTTTTGCCCTCAGCTCTATCTAACGCTCCAAAATGCAGCTTAACTCAAACTAAATTGACAACACCCATCAAGATCTCAGTACGTTTAAAAGGCGTGATAAATTCCATTTTTGAACACACTGGAGGCATTTCGAAGTGAGAGGAGCTGAGGGCACCGCCCTGTGTGGGCCGGGGAGAGCGCGCAAGTGAGAGGGAGGGAATGAAACAGACTGACGGCAGCCATGTTGGATCGGACTTTCGGAGCCGGAGTGCAAAGACATGTCTCTGTGTCGTTGAGGAATGAGCTCTCCCGTGTCTTGCACTTCTGATAAGACTTCGCCATTACAGAATGCTGTGCAACGCCGGCAATGGGTGCCATATTACCACGATTTATAGAGCTCGTTCTCTGTCCTAAAGTGACGCTAGACGTCGGGATTTGAGTACAGCAGGATCATGCGTGGCTCAATTGATTGTTAAACCCTATGGGTGGCGAAAGCGTTTGTTTTCACCAGAAAATGTGTTTTCATCAGTTCCGTTAAAAAACAGAATTTACGCTGGCGCTTTGTCAGAAGAAATTATTAAAATGAAGACTATGTATAGACAATAAATGACAACAGAGAAAGTGTGACATCTATATTATACATCTTTCTCTAATACGTTTTGTAATCATAAGAGTGAAAATAATTTACGGCTAGGACACTTTGGGCACAGATAAGCGCATTTTTTGTCTTCGTCACCAAATTCAATCAACAATCTGAATTTATTTTGTTATTATCTTCCAGAAAAAGCACTCATGGCTGCTGCAACTGTTGTAGGTTTCCATTTACAGTTGAATGCTTGCTTCCTTATTTTGCCTCCAATTCGTTTTTACTTTTCTTTGAATTTGACTGCTTAAAAGCAGTTGAATTACTGAAATTATAGCATGTTGAATATGTTCAGTGAAACTTTTTATCAACACTTGAAGTGTTTGTGAAAAACCTTTTTTTCGTGAGATTTAAGGTAAAAATATGAATTCCATACGCAATACCAAATTTTACGCCAATGAACACACCAAAAAATTTCTTAGCAATTCGCGTGCTCACCGCCGAGATAGAGAGCGCTACACGACGACCGCGACACAAACAAATGCAGCTTGAACAGAGCCCCGAACAAAATATGGGTTTTGAGCGACTCCGAAAAGTAATCGAAAAGATCAAACAAAACAAAGTAAACTTAAAATTATATGCAAATTATCACAGATTTACAAAAGTGTGGTGTCTTTTTCCAGACGAATTTCGTATTCATTATTCTTTGTGGTAACCAAAAGACGAAGCCATCTTAGATATCATAAACAAATGTCTCAGTTAGGTTGTGTAACACCACAGAGAATAGAATGCTGATTCTGTCACAGTGATTTTTTCAATCATTATGAATGTCATGCGATGTTTGTTGACAATTAGGTCTCACTGCAATAATTTTTTTTCAAGCTTGTGAAACTTTTTTATCAACTGATCTGCATCCGCTCACGAAACATCCCTTTTAATTTTATCTCTAAATAACTGCAATGCAAAATTAAGTTATGTTCTTTAAATTTCAATAATTTAATGAGTACTTTGTTTTACAAAATTGCTGTTTCTAATACTATGTTAATTGTAAGAGTTGTGCCTGCATTTTCAATAAATTGTACTCAGAGTAAAGCTTTTGGTTTAAAGCATGATGCTATTAATTTTCCATTTTTGGCATTGTAAAATAGTTAAAATACGAAAACACTGCATTAATAGCATCAATTTGTCCCCAGATGCTGCATCAAGAAGCCAGGGAAGACGGTCTCCGTATGCCAGAGCTCTGCACGTACAGCTTGCACTGGCAAGGGTGTGAGCAGGAGCGTCGTCCGTGAGAGGGGATCTCAGCTGGCAACGGCGTACCGGTGTGTGGTAAGCGTTACCTAAGTTTTGTGGTTAAAGTACATCTTAGAACTGTAAAGAATTTAAAGCACTAACGGTGAATCAAAATTTCAGTGCTAAAAAGATGCAATTATGAAAATTTGATCAGAGGAACTCGTATTCCTATTTTATTGTTACAAGTTTTCACATTCAGAATATATTGTCAATAATTGAAAAGTCAAAAAAGAAGAAGTCGGGTTGTCAGAAACTGTATGGTCCGTTTTTATGGTTCATTATTCCTCGACGATTTAACGCGAAAGTAGAAAAATATACAACTCGATTCATAAAACATTACGGGGTAGAATACAACTTAGATTATGAGTTGAACTACATTCGTTAGCAATTACCGTAGGCATCTTACTCAGCATTCACGTGAGTCCGATAGTAGTTTTCAAAAACCTTTTACATAATTCGTAGCAAAATGTCATGTGTCAAATTTTTAGCAGAACTTAATGCTGCATTGGAGAAGCTAATTTTATAGAGTTGATGCACAAATTAGTCAAGGCGATCATTCCTTCTAGTAAACAATCTTGAAATGCAATCACATTGCAATCATGAGGTCATACAAGCAAATGGTTGGCGGCAAATTCCCACCTTCGAGTGCACAGAGGGAGATTCTTAAAGACCGATACGCTTACTCTCCCTATAACTCTTATTTAACGGAGTGATAGGAATATATCTCTTTTCTCTACTACAACCAATGGATTTCTCGCTATACCTGATCTAAGTAAATTGCATTTTTAATTCCTAAAAGTATTTGCATCTCCAGTGATCATGAGCCCCTGTCGTAGGTTCATTTGATTGTGCTGCAATCCTGCAATCCTGTCTGCTACCTTAGCGATGAACTTATTCATAGCGCCCCACCGAACGAATTCATTTCACTCTCCTTGAGTGACAAAATCTGGCATGAAATGTTCATTTCTAACTTACAATTGGGCTTTCGATAGCTGCTGTGTCGCAAAACGTCTCATGTTTACCGTTTTATTAATTCTTTCTACTTCCTTATTTCCTACTTGGTTATTTCCGATGGTCCACCAAAAGATTTTTTACATCTGTCAATTTTATTTATATCTGGCCATGAAATATGAACCATATTCTTCGATTAGTTGAAAATTTGTGAAATCGCTCTAATAGACAAGTGATCTTGATTGGAAAAATTTATCTGACCACGAACGGGAAACGTTCATTTTTCACTGAAAAAAATATGTTACAGTTTTGTTTCTAGTAAAGGAACGCTAATAGAACAGTAATATTGCATTGGTATCTTTTTGCTTTTCACCAAAATATCTGAAACACATTTCTATTAACTTTATTCTGAATATTTTGAGTTTCTAAATTCTCCCACAACGAACAATGGGCTACAGAGTTCTGTCTGTTTTAAAAACTGCAAAGATAAGACAATAAATTGAACAATTATTAAAATATTCTTAGTTTACTAAAATATCCTGATGCTAAGGAGTTCGGGAAAGTTTTCAAGAAGAAGTTGTGTTTTGCTTTGGTTTTCTCTATTTCGTTTTGCTCATTTTGCACTTGAGCGCACACTCGATGCATTTTGTTAGCTCGAACTACCGAGCAATTTAAAAAATTCTCAGTATGAGCTAAAATCAAGATGAGCAACTAGTTTAGAACTTCATTTCTAATTTGAGTTGAGAAAGCACATTTTTTGAGCATTCCAGTAATATCAACGAGTGTTCAGACAAAAACCCTGACAAAAATGAGAAGTTCGAAATTGCCACCTTCCCTCAAACAGTGGAGCAAAAAATTTCCGTTGCCTAACTAAAGCAGCTACCTCTACTTTCCAGTACACCAGAAGACCGGAATACAGAAGCAAGGAAGGGACTCTGCAGCCCGGCGGCTTCAGTAACTTCAAGGCATGAACTCAATTTAGGCTGAATTTTTGATGAGAAGAACCTGCATTCCGACAGGAATGGGAATGGCCCATCGTGTTCCAGGCGGAATTAGCTCAGACTTGTGGGCAGCCTCCAGCGGCGGCGTTTCTTTAAAACATGGAGAGAACAAGTCTGAAGCTCTCGCACTCCAAACAAAGGCTGCATTAGAGACTTTGAAGTCAAATACTATGCGAAATAAGTGAATATTTCTCACAGAAGCTAAATTTGGACTTAAAATATCGATGCATTTGCCGATTGCAATTTACACGATTTCAAAAAATTCATTTCTTATTCGGCTCAACACGAATACATGTATTATAATTTCATTTGATATGGAGTGTTTCGCTTCAATAATGTAACAATTCATTTCAAAACTGAATGGTCTCAAATAAGTGTCATTGATGCGTAATCCACGAGTAAATTTTCACGTTTACGACTGATGATTGTTATTTCATGTCGTTTGGAGCGTAAGGAAATTTACGAAGGACCATTTCTTTGTTTAATTCAGAAGGATATAAAATTCAAATGATGTCTGCATCCTGGAGACTGTAATTGTCGCATCTTTACTATGCAGGAAACCTTGCGACAGATCTTGGGGTTATGTATTGGGGAGGAATGTTAATCGTCGAAAATCAGTGTTGCCCTATATTATATCCGTATTGTTCTCGTTAGAGTGCAAAATTTTGATAGCTATGTTGTCTTTTACGTTGAACTCAACATTACTTGAAAACTTGACGTCGCTAATGCATCTGAGTTGAAAAGTCATTGGAGCCCGGCACATCACATCATCTGTGCAAGACAATCATTCTGAAAACATATCTTACAGCACAGTGTCCGTTAAACTTAAGAAAAAGTGCCAATAAAGTATAATATGAAGCCAAACTTCGATGCCGGCACAATTTAAAAAAATTGAAATTTTTGCCACAGTTCACGTACTGTGCACGAGTATGTATACTGAAGAACTTGCCAGTAGCTGCAGTGAGATTTGGTCATTACTGAAGTTTTTCAATCCCAACGCTGAATGCTTGAAAATTTCTTCCATGCTACAAGGAAGGCTATAGTAAACTTCAGGGAGCTTCATGCCGATTGCATCCGTTTTAGCTTCTTCCATCTTTGATATTTTTATGGAGTGTTTCGCCCATTCTACTAAGACTGAAGTTTCACGTGGAAATGCGAGTTAGTGCTTTGGTTTCTTGAAGCAGACAAAGCATAGATTCCGGTTAAAATTAACGGATAGCTAAATTCATCTCTTTGACGGTGTCAAAAACTCATTTTTCCAAACATAAATGACGAACGTCCTGGGCTGCAGAACGATGTCGTACCAAATTATTGCCAAACTTCATTTGAAAAGGCAAAATTTGACGATTTTCACGAGAAAATCTGGTTACAGAGGCGAGTAGTGCGGGTGACCTGCATGAGGAAGACACCCGAGCGTGGCTGCAGCCTGAGGGGACGCAGCTGCACAAAGCCGCTCCCCTCGCTTTCATTATCTGTGGTCCCTCTTTTAATTACGCATGCCTGACAGCTTCTTGTCTCAACCGCCCTCGACTGCCCTCACATCCAGGCCTTTAGATGGCCTCCTTGAGCCCTTACTTGCGAGTGTGTGAAGATGCAAGAACAGCGCACCTCGTCCAAATGTTCAAAGATCTAAGAGCTGCACACCTACTTCAAGTACACAAAAATGTAGGAACAGGAACCCTTTTCTCAAATGTTCAATGATCCACGAGCTGCGCATTTTTTTCAAGTTGACAAAGATTCAGAAGGAGCCCACTTATCCTAAATGTTCAAAAATCCAGCTGTGCATCTCCTTAAAATATCCAAAGATACAGGAGAATCTCATATAAACCAAATGCTTTGACTTTTCTGATTATATCCTTGAGGCTAGGTCCTCTCGCCTTGTGAAGATAGCTACACACAGAGAGATTTCGTTATGTTATAGCCATCCCAACGGGGAAAATAAATTGAAAATATGGTCCTGTGCTTCTCGAACGATGGATCTGGGCGTCAAATCTAAAAATATTCGTCTAGGGCGCACGCCTTGACTTAGTTGATTGTGCCGGCTACTTTCTTCTTAAGAGAGGCGGAATACGGATCCGAGAGTACTGTATTGAGCCTTATGGGCTTGCTCATTTTGCCGTATCCACGGATGCGCAATGTCATTCGTAAATCTGACCCAAGAAAGATGCCATTTAGTACACGCCTCGACCAAAATTTGGCACAAGAGAAATTATCCCTACAGGTACATCAGAGTCACCATAGAAATTAACACGTAGGTCGTGATGGGAGTTGTCGGCGTACACAGAGGAAATACTCATGATGTAACTGACCGATCAGTATTTACAGACTTAATTTTAATAAATACTCACTCAAAGATACATAAAGGCACAATATAGTTAATGTTTGCTGTTTCAAAAATTGCTCATTACAATCGACTTTAAATTTGCGTTAAATATTGAACTTCAGTTTAACCCAATGCGGTCAACGTATTAAACTTGTCCCCTGAAAACTGATGGCTTTGATGGTCTACTTCTACAGCGAAGCAAATGCGTCAGAGAGTACGTGGTATCCTACATTGTAAACATCAATTTCAGTTGGGCTTTAAGCACAAAGCAGTTGTGGCTTATACGTGGTTCTGAGGGGAAAAATTTTATAACTAATAGTATTAAGGCGTAGAAGTACGTTTTACTTTTCAAACCCATAATTCAGAATATACGTCTATTCAAATAATTTAAGATGGAGAGTAATCTAATCCAACCAAAAGCCTTTTTCTATTTCGCTCATTCTTCACTTATTTTTACATGCTAGAAACCAACGAAAATCAGTCGAGTACAACATACAATCGCTACTGCCGTCGTCGTTGACAATTTTTGGTTCCATTGTTGAATATAAAGAAGTCTCGATGCTACCCATGATATAATTAATGAAGTTGGAAGTTGCAGATGTTTTACACGATTTCTTTCAAAGGGAACAGTATTTTTTCATTCTGTACACTCTGTTTAAAAAAATTAGGTTACTGATGAACATAACGTAATTAAAATTACCCGTTCGAACACTTTCAAAGAGTCCTGCTTGTTGTAGTTGGAGAAGCGCGCTTAAACCCATCCACAACATGCAGTAAACTATCTTGCATCAAACCCGAGTACTTTTCTAACTTGAGCATTCCGCTTAAATTCCAGTCGTACGACCAGCGTAGGTATGTTTTCAGAAACTAAAGAAGCTTATTTCATGAAACTGAATTTATTGAGTGTTTTTAAGGAATTAATAGATTTACTGTTGCAAAAATGCGCGACATTATCATACATCTTCATTTAAATTTGGTTTAGGGCGATGTATATCCTGCCCTGTTCAGTGTTTCATATGTACAGTTGTCGTAACTGGAATTATATAGTTGCAGCTGAACCTATGTATTCGTAGTCCTATGACTGAAGTGGAAATGCGTTGTTGGAATGCTTCATTCCAACAACGGGGTGGGGCGAGGCATATCGACTTACAAAATGCTTCAAACTATCCTATTCTGCGTTGTTATTTTCGAAGTATCTTGAAAACTATAAGTATTTCTTCATGAGATAACGGGGCCGTAGATTTATCTCTACGCTTGGTAAGCGAGTAACGTTTATCATGGGAATCTCAAGTCATATTTGTCGTCAGTATTAAACTCAGCTTTCAATTAGACTAAAGTTTCGTCAGCATTAATTAAGTGAAGGCATGCATTTTACGGGCGATACTCAGTTGGTTAAGGACCACTACAAGCCGTAAATGCAACGAAAACGATCGATTTGAGGGGCTATAAGGCTTGTAAATTACAGTCGACATATTTTTTGCTCAGTTCTTAAATTCATCCCTGAGGACTAAAATAGAACATGTTTTTGAAGCATTTTAATTGACGAGATATATTTCGCTTCTGAACGTTGTTAAGCGCTTCCATAAAACCCCACGATGTCTTGTCTTCGTTACTTAGATTCGCTAATATATATTTTTTCATTATCTAAAAAGCGCGGCTAAATTATCATTAGATTGAATTAAAAGTTAACTAGAATATCAAAAGTGTTTCCAGGAAAGAATGGAAGAAGGCACCTTTTAGTATGGATTTAAAAACTATTACAACGAACGAAATTGGACGAGGCAAATCCTCACACCCTGCGCATATAAAAAGTAATTTAGGAGCTTACTAAGCACGATAACAGTTGCAAGAGAAAGTTATACGAACTCAAAAAAGCAGTAAATCGAAAAAAATCGGCCGTAGCAAACCAAAAAACTATTCTAATTAAACAAAATGAAGGCCTACCTAACCTTTAGCTTGAGACCTCGCCCCTTAATCACTAATTTCAATAGATTCAAAAGTTGCACCTCTCTGATGGGTAAGGCGGTGTAAACACTGAAGGAACTGCAAGCCTAACTCATCATTGCTAATGTACATGGAACGTCCATCAGTCCAATATTAAGGTTGCGTAGACTTCTAATCAAATTACTTAAAGACACTCTTATTTGTTAAATCTTATGATTATTATTATTGTTTGTGGTCGCTTTTCCACCGGGGTCACCAGCTACTAGCAAATGTGGACCTCTACGCTTTTGCGAAGCAATCAGAAGAAAGTTGGTATGTATTTCGATTGGGAGTGCAGCTGGAATCCCAGAGGTTTCAGCTGCCTACCCTCCAATAGCCGAGCGCCTTAGTAGCAGTAGTAACATGGGTCTGCTAGCGCTTCAGTTACTCAACTGTGTCGCACCGAAGGTCACATAATTTAATCAGTATCGGACTCTTTAAAATTACTACACAAGATGTACATCACAATCATTTGGAACATCAAAATTATATGAGCATCATGATTATAATTACAACTCAAGGTTTCAAGTTTCTCCCCATTAGAATTTGTACATAACACAGTACATTCGGAAGCACTGGGCAGCCAAACCCCGTAGGAAGTCTTATGATTAATAATAACTAAATGATTCCGTCTCTTAAATGGCATCGAGCTGCCCCGGTTTATATTTAAATATTTTTGAATGGAACTCTTCACTGGGGGAGAACTCTCATCAGGTGCCAATGGCAAAAGTCAAGGAAGGCGAGAGAGAGAGAGGGAATGAAATGGTTGAAATTAAAGGGTTGAGAAAAAACAACTACGGCACAAAATTTCGAACACCGTGAATTGAATTCCATTCAAAACTCGTTTCGAGTAAATTATCAAAAACAAGAGTAATTTCAATCTAACAGTCTTTCAATGAAGTTCTAACTATAAATTGGAGAGGGAATATACCTGACAATCCTGTATTGACTTCAACTATCTCGCTGACAAATCTGATGCGGCATTGCATTGCGGAGATGCATTTAATGATTCCCTGAACTGATCTTATTCCTGCAGTGGGTTTGTTTAGTTCATAGAGTTGAACTCGGGTAAAAATTAGCAGTTTGACACCCGTATTTGGCAGGGTCATGGAGTTGCCTGCGATGCATGTCAGTCATCACGCCCGGCCTCGTTTGTTGTTCATTATATTTCCATTGTTTGTTGATGAATATACACG
>JACJUY010007158.1:33964-45854 GCA_014220935.1 Platorchestia sp. MABIK
GAGGATGAGATGCTAGAAAGTAGAGGATGAGATGCTAGAAAGTAGAGGATGAGATGCAAGAAAACCTAGAGGATGAGATGCAAGAAAGTAGAGGATGAGATGCAAGAAAACCTAAAGGATGAGATGCAAGAAAAAAGAGAAGATGAAATGTAAGAAAAAGTAGAAGATGAGATGCAAGGAAGAGTAGAGAATGATTTGTATGAAAAAGTAATTGATGAGATGCAGGAAAAGTAGAGGATGAGATGCAAGAAAAGTAGAGGATGAGATACAAGAAAAGTAGAGGATGAGATGCAAGAAAAAGTTGATGATGAGATGTAAGAAAAAGGATGAGATGCGCCAAAACAGAAGAAAATAGGTAGGCCAATGTTCTGGTGAAGTAATTCTCGTACGTGGTGACTGCTGATACAGCGAAAATGAACGAATTGCTTAACGAAACGATTGAGAATGGAAAAATGATCGTGTGTTACACAGAATGAATTCATCGAATATTTCAGGAGAACGAATTTATTTTTGCAAATTTACCTTCAATCATAGATAATTTTTCGATATATCAATTTCTTGATTGATACGACGGACGACAATGTTCAAAGAAATTTTTGTTCATTTCAAGTGATAACCATCCTAAAAAAATTCAGTGTAAATGTTTAGCAGAGCTATTTGAACTAATCACTCCACCAGAAAGTTTGTTTATTCATTTACATAGTTTGTTATAAACAATCAAGTTTTAGTGAAAAACAAATAGAGAAATTTAGCATGACGTAGGCATGAAAAGCGAAACTTTTTCATTTTTACTTTGATGCTTCACAAAAATTCGAGTTTAGTAGATTTTGCAAGTTCGTCAATTAGCAAGGAGCCTCTCTTACATTTTTAGGTTATATTTTACTTTCTCACCTGATCATTTATCATGAAGTCTGCTGTCGCTAAATAACGCAAAGCTAGAAAGTAGCTTTACAACCCACAAGCAGGTTGCCAAACTCCAGAAGATATGGACGTTGAAATAACCCAGACTTCAAATGATGTAGATAGCCGAACAGTGGGATCAAAGTTCATCAGGTTAGAGATTCATTATCACAAACATTTCAGTTCCATGCTAAGTTCCGAATGTGACATGAACGCTGAACCAAATGGGCGCTGGGCAGAAAGCAAATCTGACCGACTTAGAGCATTCAAATCAAGCCTTCGATGGTTAGCGCGAGCACGGCTATTAATTCCTACAAAGATTGGCAGCCTGTGTTCAAGTAAAGCCCACGTTTCCCGTATTCAATATACCGAAATAAAAACTCAGCAAATTAGTCGTAACGGAACATCAAATCCTGGTTTGCTTAAAATCATGAAATCCGGTAAGTTTAGAGTACATTTTCATCGTTGAAGAGAAAAATTTCTGTGGAAGGCGTAAAAGATAAGAATGAAAAATTTTGATGAGCGCCAATACTTACCGAAATCGAAAAATAGAAATTGAAGGATGAGGTAGAAGAGCGGAGGAGAGAGTGCACAAATCTAACTTCATCCCAATAGCGATTAAATCAATAAATGTAACTGGGTGTCCGGTGGAGCTATGAAGGGGGGCAGGGAGGGCGGAAGTCTGGTGGACTCGGACCAGGGGAACACAGGGGGCGGACGCAGAGAATTGGAGAAGCCGAGCCCAGATATGGAGCAATTTTAAATTGCATCGAATGGACACAGAAGGGCTTGTCCATGAAAGCAAAGAAGGAACAGGAAACAACGGAATAAATCAAATGATGCAGTAAAGCGATGAACTGCTCGCGAGGCTTTAATAATATAAAATTACACCAAAGAGCTGTGCTGAGAAAAGTAAGAAAATGAAAAGATGAGTAGAAACAAGAAACGCTTTGATGAGGGAGCAGAAGAATACTTGCACTGAAGCCTAAAAAAAGAAAGCAGAACTTTAATTGAAGCAGGTAGTTGCACATGAGGTTAACATATGAAAGCTAGATGCTACGAATAAGTAGAAAGTTACATTAAAAACTGTCGACGAGGAAAGTTTGAGACTCTACGACGTAAAAACAAAATATGGTCGTATAATACGAGTATCAGGAAAGTGGGGTGGGAATGGGAAACTGCGCTAAGGGGATGTTACTTTCTGAGGAATTCAGTGAGACAGGAATTAAGTGAGGCAGACATTGAGTGAGACAGAATTGAGTCAGACAGAAATTGAGTGGGAGAGAAATTGGGAGAAACAGAAATTGGGAGAGACAGAAATTGGAAGAGACAGAAATTGGGAGAGACAGAAATTGGGAGAGACAGAAATTGGGAGCGACAGAAATTGGGAGCGACAGAAATTGGGAGAGACAGAAATTGGGAGAGACAGAAATTGGGAGAGACAGAAATTGGAAGAGACAGGAATTGGAAGAGACAGGAATTGGAAGAAACAGAAATTGGGAGAGACAGAAATTGGGAGAGACAGAAATTGGGAGAGACAGAAATTGGGAGAGACAGAAATTGGGAGAGACAGAAATTGGGAGAGACAGAAATTGGGAGAGACAGAAATTGGGAGAGACAGAAATAGGGAGAGACAGAAATTGGGAGAAAAGAAAAATAGGAGAGACAGAAATTGTGTGACAGAAATTAAGAGGGACAGAAATTGAGACAGATATTGAGTGAGACAGAAATTCAGAAAGGGAAGGACAGGTGAGGGGAAGGACAGGTGAGGGTAAGGACGGGTGAGGGGAAGGACGGGTGAGGGGAAGGACGGGTGAGGGGAAGGACGGGTGAGGGGAAGGACGGGTGAGGGGAAGGACGGGTGAGGGGAAGGAAAGATTATAGTGTTGCCAAATTTTCACAGATACTACCACCACAATTTAGTTTCCGTTCGTATGGTAAATATGTAAATATGGTGCTATTATTTGAAACCTTTAACTTCATGCTTCTATATATTCGTACGAATCAATACGAGTATGTTGTGAACTGCCGCTAAATCATTTTTCTCACAGTCGAAAAGATTAGTCATACTGAGAGACTGCTTCCGTTCTACTCGGATTTTTCAACGATACATTATCCACGGCGTGTTTGAAATTTTTTTATTTATTATTATCGCGAATGAATAACGAGCTCTGAAGGAACGTTTTCGTGGGACGTGTGAGGGGCTCCCACGTGCGCAACCTCTACTGCACGGTCAGTGCTTAATATTTTCTGCTGGCAGTGACAAAATCTCCTGTACTGTCTCGTGATCATTCCCATGTCCAGCGGCCCCATGCACATCATCGCTAGCTATACACATGAGCAAGTTGACAGGCTGTCCACGTTCTCAATCGTTGATATTTTATTCAGTGCAGTGAATGTTGCAATTATTCTCGGCCGTCAGCCGTCGTTTCAATAGTCGCCCAGGTATGCAAGGCACACGACGGCTTCGCTCCCCGATTCTCGTTCGTAGCAGCATTTTAGGGCCATCCATACTCGACAGGGAGGCATCATTCAATCTTAAGTCAGGTGCTGTATTTTCCTTCAATTCGCGTGTCATGGCGGTATTGCCGGCAGCTTGAATTTTTCTAAAAGTACTTATTGTTATGTTGGTTAGCTTAAGTCTCCCTTGAAACAACAAAGGCGATCTCAAGAGATGAGAAGTGAAAGAATCAGTAAGTATAGACTGGAAAATGAAGAATCTATGCAGAAGGTGAGTTCCTACACAGGATACTCTGCGCAAAGAAGCAACAAGTTAGGATGCAAGAGGAAGAAAGAACAAAGAAGAGGTAGGGAGAAGGCCATAAAATAGTTAGAAATGAAACGAAAGATAGAAGTCTCCAAGACTTATCTATAGCTAAGGTAATTGCGAGCTTACGCACCCAAAAGCTGTACAGCAACAACGACGTAGGCTGCTTGAAAATCAGGCTACTCGTTTCATCCAACCTGGTGCGCAGTATTGGGCAAAAACATAAGCCAAAAGTTAGCTAACCCTAAGAGATGCATTTTTCTTCATTTCCTAATAAATTTTTTCACGAAGAGTATGCATTATTCTGTGTTACTTGCGCAGTTCATTAGTATTTTATTATGTCACATAACGCTTTCAATACACAACGTCCGCCATAAAATTAGACTCTCCGCTCTGTAGTCATAGTTACCTTATTGGTTCAGTGTTATTCCGTTAGATAATTTTTATTTTTGAGATTAATTAACAGAAATTTCAGCGTATAGACAGTTGGAAAAAGTATTGCTGAGTTTCAAACATAACGCGAAAAATATCTAACTGGACTGAGTGAACAAATAATGCGTTGAATGTTTTGAAGGTCTCTCAAAGATAAAATAAATTCTGTTCTAACTAACATGAGACACCAACTTTTACTTTCAGAAACTCTTTACTTTTTTCATTTTCACCTGATCTGTCTTTAGAAACGGCAACCATTGTTGTGAGCAGTTTCGTTATAGATGCAAGGTGCAAATGGTCATGGAAGAATTGTTCCCGACCTAGAGCGTTCAGACCCCTCTCATCGTTCCAGACTCCTCCATCGTTCGAGTACTGACTCTCGCTCTAAACCAAGCAATTTGACTACAGAGGTACTTTTTTGAGTGTTGTCAGACTTGTGATGGCACAATATCTGGGACTTGTATCTATAACACAACAAAGCTAAAGTGTTCAAATTTGGAACCCCAATGTGTTTCCTATAGGTAAAATACGTCCTTGTAAACATGCAACAAAAGCAGCCTTACTACGCCGGTATTATTTGCAGTGATGTTTCAATAGATGCTTGAAACACAATGACTTGCGAAATTGTTTCAACATTCCATTTTCATTTCTTAACTTATAGCTACGTCGAAGGACAGACCGTCAGATCACAGTGCCAGGATATGACACAGTAACTGTAACCTAGAGGCCCACAGGGAATGGCACTATTTTATACTGGGCCTCTGTAGCATCATACGAGTATTTTGGATTGTCATTACAATGGCCTGTCATCACTACCGGGACTCGCATCACCGTATACGGAAGTGACACCACATTTACCTGGATTGTCATCATTACTCACACTTGAGCATCATTGCCACAATTGATATCACAGTATACTGGAAACGGGTGGTACCATTACCGGGATTGGCATGACTCCTGAGATAGAATAAGACTCTGAAAACTAAGATTACGGTCGGTGTTCTGAGTGAGAGTCGCCAGGGCAGCGCCGCGAGCACGTCTGAATGATCTTTTTTATCACATTTGCTCATTTCGATGTTGCAACTCGCTTCCTAGCCGTGCAATTAACACAATAAAATTAACAGCACAATAAAATATGCCGTGCTGAAAATATCGGGCGTTAATTTTTATTTTATCTTAAAATTAATCCCCTCAGGAGGGTACAACTGTTGCGTTAATGGGAATTAGCGCTCACTAAAGGAAGTTGTGAGGTTCTTAGCTGTAGGTTAGTTAGGCATTTCTATTGTTGATAGAACAGTTTTTTTTGTAGTTACGTGTTATCTTTTTTATTAATTTCTCAGCATCTATTAATTTTTCACTCTTTATCTTGTTGCATAAACTTTCGATTTTGACGTTTTTGTACGCAGGACGTGTAGACACATCTCGTGCTTAACTCCCCGTTCCCTTAATTTGATATTAAATATTGCCCTCCTTTCCTGGGAAAACCTTGTTGTGGTTATGGAGGCTCAAAATAACTTATAATCTAATCTTTTGAAACTACAGCAAAAAGATCTTAACTTTTATACAGGTCATTATAAAAAATTGACTGTAAATAATCGTTTGGAGTCTCAATTGCTGTTTTGTGCTATATCTAAAACAATCATAACTTTAAAACTTTTTGCAGCCATGTCGACCACAAATAACTCGATGCTAAGTTCAAACTTAAAAAATCTGACGGTAATAAAAAGCATTAAATTTCAGTATCCCAAATTTAGGCGGCGATCAAGCGCTCAAGAAAATTGAAGCGAATTAACGAGCTTCATTTGGCTTCTTCGATGGAAATTAAAATTCCGGCAGAGCGAGAATGATCGAATGCAGATTGCCGCTCGTCCCGCTGAGTAGAACTGAGGCCGCAACAATATAACCTTGTGCGCTGACAGAGATACTGCACGGAGTTGGGAATCCCAAATCGTTCTTATATTCCAGTTCCTCAAACGTAGATGCTTCCTGATCTTATCTTAATACAGGTCAACATTATTTAATAAAAGTATGCAAATCCATCTAGTTTTGTAAACGTCAGTAATAATTCACTAGCCCCTCACACGTAATATATGCAAAAACCTTTTGCCGCAAAATACTGTCCACTGCAATTTTGGGTCAGTATCACGCAGTCACACAAGAAGACGAATGGCAGATATAGCGTGAGTTAACTACTTTCGCAGATCCCACAAAAGACGAATGACTGACATATTTTTTGGCATCGGGAGGGCACTTTAATTTCCACTCTCTTGGTATGCAGTCTACGATTATCTCCTCAGGAGCACGAGTGAAATGGGCTTGTGGAATTTTTTTTCCTTCAATTTCAATTTCGTCGAAAACCGCACCGCACCCTCCCTCGGGTAGAGTTTCCTCACATTACGCAAAAATACTCGTTATTTCTCTGTTGTCTTAGGTTGTCTTGCAAGGCGCGTGTCATGCGCAAGGCGCTTTTAGTTATCTCAAGTGACAATTGATAATCAATTACCTGTTGATATCATTTCCCCTTCAAACGCAAAAAAGAGACAATTAGGCTCGTGGTATATTTTTGCACTACAGGAACAACCTTTTGCGTTTAAGCTGACTGACTTATTTCATAAATCTGCGAGTTCTTAGAAGCTATCTTTATATATAGTGTGCTCAAGAATCGACACCCTCTTTCTGTTAAAGCTTGAATCGTGTTACGATATTTAGCCTGATCAGAAAATACGTTTCTCCGAGTACGACCGTACAATGTTGCCAGATTGGCATTTTTTGCTGGTTGAAATTCTGAGTGCAGGCTTTTTAAAAATATAAGTGAACGATCTAGATCACCTAGCATCAAGCATCAGGCAACCCTGCATGGTTACTTCACAGTGAGTGGTGTTTAAAGAGCAGTTTTATTGAAAAACTCAAATTTAAGAACATTGGCCAGGAAAGGCCTGCCTGGCAACACTGCCATACTGCACTGATGTCGCTCTAGAGATACTCCTGAATGTTGATCGGGCAGCTCCATCCAAGTGAGCACCAACATCTACGCGAGCACCAACATCTACACGAACACCAACATCCACGCAAGCACCAACGTCCACGAGAGCACCAACATTCACCCGAGCACCAACATCCACGCAAGCACCAACATCCACAGGAGCACCAACATCTACAGGAGCACCAACATCCACACGATCGAGCACCAACATTCACCCTAGCACCAACATCTACAGGAGCACCAACATCCACGCGAGCACTAACTAATGGCATACCCAGTACTCGCACATTTACCATTGCTAGCTTGAATTTTGCGGATGCTCTCTTACTGTATATGAGAAAGTCGTTACTACCTTCACATCTGTGAGGAATATTTTCAAGTGGAGTGTACTTTATAGCCATTATATTGTTGATGTATAAAAAATATTATAAATATTAGGGACACATTCTGTGAATATACTCATATTAAAGAATTGCAGTAGCTATTTAGTTAGAGCAAGTGGTTCTGTCTTGCAATTCACCACTGCCAGAATGTGACTACTATTTCTTTGCTTCGATTTACTTCTTCTCAGCAACTGAAGAATTTAGTTGTCGGTATATCAACTCGCCCCACAGCTTCAATACAAAAATGAGCTCGAAGCGACACGAGAGAGTAAAATTTCTGGTGTTTTCAAGAACAGACTTCACCCAATGTAGAAAGAAATTCATAATCATTGAAGAATGTGAAAACATTAATCAAAATCCAATACATGAGAATGTTTATTGCTGTTAGGCACGAGTATTAGCTCAATGAACCAATCCATTGCACGCAATTAATTTGAAGAAAAACTCAGTTTTGAAAACCTGTGCAAGGAATATCAAGAAACCGAGATATAAAATTTCCCGTTAATTGAACCGTTCACATTTCAGTAGTGAATAATATATCAGGCTCAAAGCAATGTCCCGTGGTTTTTATAATTCTGCATTTCTGCTTAAAATTCTTTTTTAACCTTTTGATCTGGAGAGCCGGGCCGTCTGGGCCGAGCAGACCTGCTAAAAACCGCGATAGAAACACGGCACCCAGAACGAGTCTAAAATTAATTAATGACCGCTAATTGCCGCCAGGTATGAGTTATGAAGTCATTAAGATTAAAATGAAGAGGTCATTAAATGAACTGAATATTTACAATAATTCTCGGAGAACGAGCGCCAGAGGGGGTCTTGGCGTATATGCACTGATGACCACAGTTCTCTGTTTCTGGAGACGCGAGGCGCTCTGAACCACCGTAGCGGCGCAATGTGAGCGAATTCATGACATGCACAGCTTTGTGTAATGCATCCTCGATTGTGGAATCCCTGTTCCGCATGGCGTTGAAGCTGTTTCAAAGTAACAAGAACATTCATATTAATATCATAAAGGTTTAAATTAATACTCAGATGTATCTGCACCTTGCCAAATCTAACGGAGATCATGAACTCGAAGGTACGGTGGCAGTGTTAGGTAATAGGGATAAGCGAGTGGAAAATCACACGAGACTGGCAGAAATTTGTCTAACGAACCGTGCGCTTCTCATCGCTGTACTCAGCAGTCAGTTCAAGTATATTAATTGAAGCTGTACAAATCCACATAAATAAGCAATTACACGGAACAGCTCTACCGATCTACCCATCTCCCGAACCCCAGGCAGTACCCTAATTTAGCAAAACCGGGCTTCGACCGAAGAGAAGAGCTATTGAAGCATGCTCAGGAATTTTGCCTAAACATCGAAAGAGATCAGAAAACTGGCAAAGAGAATGCGCACCAATTATTCCAAGTTCCACCGGAGGGCTGCAGCGACACAGGAATGAGGAGTAAATTGTACATTTGCTGGAGCGAAGAATATTTGAAGGTATCCCTCAGGGTCCGCGGCCATCATTAATTAGACTCTGGAAGCATAATGAGCCCAAGCTGATCTCGGACGCCCAGGAGAGTCGGTCGTTTTCATTAAAATTATGCACATTGTTACGTTGGATATTTTATTCCTGTAGGTATTACAAAGCGAAAATATTCATATTCACAGCTAGGGGAGCTCATTAAAATCTAAATGAGCCTCAAGAATTCTTTGTAATTGACCAGTACATGAGAAACTGCCACGAGAGTTGTCCATGGGAACACAATTGTCCGATTCCTACAAAAAAATCCTTGCTCATCAAAATGCATTGAATGAGAAAGTCCACTGATAATGCTGATTACGGCCTGATTTGGAAATGAGACATTAAGATGCAAATCAACTAAATGGTTATTCATTTTCTAGCTTCTGAAATCGATTCTAAAGCTGTAGCGGTGAACACGATAACATACTGATTTCAGGCAAACTCTTGGGTCATCCAATAAGAGCGAGGTAACGTTCGTGGGGACGAAGAGGCGCTATTGCGATTTTTCTCCGTGAGTGAAGTCGAGTGTGTAATGCTACCGTGAGCAAGAGATAAATACAATTGTATCGAGAGTCTGTACCTAATACAAACAGGATTTACTCAACTCACTCATTTTGGTTATGTTCTCTCGCTCATTTAAAAAAATTGATTTGCTAACCAACTGATCCAGGCGCTTGTCCTCGAAACGTGTTAAATTATGAATGAATTTTCTTAGTAATATTACACTTACAAACTTTGAGTGAATTTACAAAGTAAGCATGATGATGCTACATGATATTATGTCGCGATAGATTCATTCACGTTCTGCAGAAGACGTTTGCCCAAATATCACACTTGCCTGCAGTTGAATAACTCACATACACACTAACACACACACACATAAGTGAAAAATTTTAGACAAACAACTTATTTCCACGAACACAACACAACTATTAAAAAGTTAAGGTTGAGGTTTAACTACTTGATAATCCAGCTAATTGTAGTGACTGCTCGGGCATCCAATGGAAAACTTCTGCTACGCTTATAATATCATTCACCACTAAACTTGAATGAAGTATAAACTAATCAAGTAGTTGTTTAGCGGGAGAGTTCGAGAAATGAAGTCCATTTAGCGTATGGTTAAATGTAAGCTATCAGGTCATGAACACTTCACAACCGCACATGGTGAGGACCAATGGAATCAAACGATGATGCGCTGTTTATTCGCAGAAATATTATGTGTATCATGCTTTCAATACGTGCATCGCTCAAAAGCTGTTGAGTGAAGAATGTAAAACACGACACGAACAAGGATAATTTAGTGTCATTTGGAAATCATGTTTTTTGACCTAGGGCATACAAGATATACTCACAGCCTTTAAACAAAAATTCATCGAGGAACATTATATAAAAGTAGAAAAATTGGATTTGAAAAATTGACATTCTTCAGTATACAAATATAGCCAACGGATTCATAGATTGCAACGTCAAAGTATTCTGGAGAACATCGGGTAGAAAAGAAGGTCCGTAATGCGTATGATTGGCGAGTTTGATCGCATCCCGGGAAATGGCCTTTACATGGTCCACAGGCCGAGAGGCAGCAGATTTCTTGTCAGGCAGACACGGGTTCTCACCGTCCATTAGTCAAATTTTCTGTGGCCACTGAGTACGGATGGGTCGCACCCGGAGGCCCAGTCCTGAGCATCATCGCTTTTTTTCAGTACAGTGATGCAATTTGGAAGCAATTTGTGATGCACAGGCCAGCACTTGCCACCGAATAAAGTAGTTGCGAGGCTCACGCTCTGGTCCGCATAATGAACCTACACCATGCGTACTTCCAGGAGCCCTTTTGCTACCTCGGCTTTTTGTGCGCCCAAATGTCCATAATGGCGGGACTTCGGTAATGATATGCCAGCTCAAATTGGCATATTGAGAGACCGGCTCGTTTTCCGGTCTTTTTTGTGCGAGTTTTGACGAGCTCCTGGCACCTCGCATCCATAGCGAATATTATTGCACTCCTGAAAATGCGAATGGAGAAGTGAACATTATCACAGGGCAACGTTTTGCCAAAACTATAGTTTGAATGTAAACGACGGTTCTGCATGTTTTGTGTATTACAGGGGAATTAGCGCTATTTCATCCTAATGTATACGAAAACAATATAATCAACGTGTTTTGAAAACGAAGTAAACTATAGACTGAATATTTTGAGACTAGTAAAATCAGATCAGTCAACTAGAGTGAAAAATTTAAACCTGGGCTGCAAACTGTTAATAGTCCAAACATGTAGTTAACTTTTTTTTTGAGGATATACGTCTACACTAACTTTGCGAATTATTGTTAGTTCATTAACTCCTTTTTCTTTTGATTACGTTTACACACTTCGTTAACCCTAAAAATATCTAAAAAAACGGATAAAGTTCCCGTTATTTTCGGCTTTAAATTCAGTCTTAAAAATCTATGCATCATTCTTTCAACTTTTGAGTAACATTAACCATAAATAACTTTTCATTCAAAGTTCAAATCGGGATTTCAAAGTCTAATTATTTTACGAGACGTAGATGTTTGACGTATGATTGAAGAACTAGTATTTTATCGTACTTTTGAGTAAGTATGAGTGGCATAAGAGAAGAAACGACCATTCTGCTATTCTTGGGTAAGTCAAAGAGTAGCACGAATTTCACTCGATATTCTAGGAATCTTCATTGCCATGTTACAATATACAGTATTGCTGTTGTAGGGGCTTGGAGCACACGTTCTCGTGATGGTGAAATGTGAGCAGAAGTTTGGCGTCTTGCTGCACTTCGAACCCAGAGCTGAGGGTTGGCGGTTGTGGTGCGCATACTGTACACCCCTGATCTTACAGTAAACCTCTGCCCATACAGTATACCCTTGCCCATACAGTACACCCCTGCCCATACAGTATACCCTTGCCCA
>JACJUY010007159.1:24141-39054 GCA_014220935.1 Platorchestia sp. MABIK
GAAGAACAAGTGTCACTGTAAACATTAAACCCACGAGGGATTTGACTTTTGTGTGTTTGAGAATTACACTCAGAGGGAAAAATGTAAGGTCTCGCATGAAGATTGGAATGCTTTTCTTTGTTGAAATTAAGTTTTTGTTTTATTAAGGATCTTTTTGTTGGTTCACTGCTCTCCTGTTTTTCAGCACCTTTGACCCTGTCTTAATCTGGTTTCATAAAATTCTTTTTCAACTCACTGTTTCTATACTCAGAGGATCTTGTGTGGGAATACACTTTGTGCATAGATTTTGTCGTTCCTAAACATTATTCTAAATGGTGCCCTCACTTTCTCCATTTTTTCAAATGCCATTGTTGTTGTTAGAGAGGCTTAGACTAACTTATTTAATCTAAAGTGAGTTGTTGACCATAGGTAAAGTGTATTTTTTTCTTTTTGAGGTTGTGTTTCCTTGAGTGAAGTAAACAATTTTTTATAAAATTTTCATTTTAATACTACTCACTCAGGCTTGCCGTTCATTTATTGGACATCACTGAACTATTTCAATCAAGCTATCAACTGGGCAATCTGCAGAGGTATGAATTTTTTCATACATTCCCCTATCGTAATTAAAATATCCAAACTCTGAGTGTGTGATCTTTACTTCTCATCACAGATGACTATATTGTGTAAATATCAGGTTGGTACTCATAATTTGTTAATTTTACGAAGGAAGAACCATAGACAAACTTCAAAAATGTTTCAGTAAAGCATTTCAGGTCTTAGCTGATCATGTCATAATCTGAATAAAAATATGGAACAAGAACAAGATCAATTAAAGATGTTGCTCTGAGTATTCAAATTTGGGTCTAATTAAAATTATAATCTTAATCTATATAATATTCTGCTTGTTCCTCCCTCAGTCCGTCCGTTACGCTCTCATCCGAGTTTGCGGTATCATGGATACCGAATTCCTGAGTGTTGAAGTTAATGGAATGATCGCCTCCACATGCATTGATATGTTTGACATTTTATCAGGATTGGTTAGATTAGAATATATTATGTTAGAATTGATTAGGTAATGTTGACCGAATTTTCTCACGGGTCCACGTTTTTTTATGTGTGACATTATCGTGATTGGTTTGGTTAGAATTGATAGGGTAATGTTGATCAAATTTTTTTCACGGGTCCACCTAGCTTAACGATGGCGTTGTCCGTGGAATTTTCACGCGTCCTGCTAGTGTTGAATAAAACACTAACTAAATCATACTTTGTTACTACTCAATGGAGTAACATAAATTTAAACTAGAACAAAAAAGAATTAATTAGAATTTTTACCTGAGCTGTTCAGGTGTGTTTGAAATTTTAGATTCTTAGTTTTCCTTTTTAGTCTTGATGGAAATCACTGAATTTACAATACTTTCGCCACAGTTCCTCTTGTTATTCAGCTTGTTTTCATTTAGATATTAAAAATTTATTGTTGTGCACTCTTAGATCTTACCCTTCATTTGTCATTGTTTTTGCTAGAGTTACTCCATAGAAATGCACTAATTTTTTGTTCAATTTCTGGTTGTTCCCACTAATAACTTAATATCTGTTTGGTCCTTGAAAAGGCTGCTAATGCCAAAATCAAGGAGTCTCAGAGGCAGCTCAACGATCTGTCGAGCAAAATGCGGCGCCCTGTTGAGTTTGCTGTGGACGTCACCCGCAGCTCCGCCAGGCACAGGTGAGGGGCTGTGTAGCTCATGTGCAAGCAAGGCAAGGAGTGAGCTTATATTCTGGTGAACTAGTGTGCTGTGGTAAATACTGGTATCCCCATAACCAAATTGTGTAGCTCGTGTGTGAGCAAGGCAAGGAATGATGTTACACTCAGGTGAACTAGTCTGCTGTAGTAAATACTGGTACCCCATAACCTTATATCAGCTGAGCTCACGTGTGCTGCTTGTTGATGGGAGAAGTTATAATCTTTGCCCTGCAGAAAGAATTTTTACTGCATTCAGCCACTTACCATCCATGCATAATTTGTCACCATTGCATCTTATTAATGCTTATCTTGAGGATCTTTTCATTCATTCCTTGAATACCTTTGAGTCTCTACTCTGTTGCATTAAAGCTCATGATCAGTATTTGATATCCATCACATGAAGCCATGCTGCACTGTTGTATTGAAAGAGGAATTTCTGTGCGATTTGTATTGCATGCATTTCCTACTATTAAAGTAACTGGGTTCCCCTCAGGGGGATACAACTGTTATATCTATGGGAATTAGCTCTCCCAGGGGACTATGTGAGGGCCCGAGCTAAGGGTTAGGTAGGCTTTCTTTTTGTTGAAAAAAATAGGTTTTTGTTCTGTTACGGACCATCTTTTTTTGGTTCACTGCTGTCCTGTTTTTCAGCACCTACTACTTTCTTCTTCAACTTTTTCTTGTTTCATGAACTTCTTTCTTTGCTTACTGTTTCTGTGCCCCTTGTGCATAGACTCTGCGTTCCCTCAACTCCATACTAAATGGTACCTTCCTCCTTCCTCTCTTGGAACATCTTTGTTGTGGTTAAGGGAGGCTAAAACTTTCTTATATAATAATAATAATAATAATAATAATAATAATAATAATAAAAAAGTAACTAGGTTATGCTACAAAAACAATTATGACATTTGCTGCCATTAATATACCAAGGCTACAATTTAGGAGCTATCATTTCACCAGCAGGCTTTGCAATAAATCATTGAAAAGGTCAGTGTCACGACATTGTGACTACATTGTGAAAAAATACATCCAATGGGAACATTCAGATCAATATCTATATATTGAACTAATAGAAGAACACTTCCATGTAGCTTGCTTCTAGTATGTTCAGCACTAAATACATTGTGTGTTTTCTTTCTACACAAAGGATGATGTCGTCTTTACTTTGGAAAAAAATCAAGTAGTCTACATCATTTTCTCATTGTTACTAAAATTCTGATTTGTATCTTTTGAAATTTTCAAAATAAAAATGGTGCCTGTAACAAATGTACAAGTGACATTTTTCTCGTGAATGTTTGAAAAAATTTGTGTTTTTGCTTTGGAGCAGCAACAACAGCGACAGTGGCATGGACGACCGCCTGAGTAGCTGGAGCACAGCCAGCAGCAGCAAGACCAGCTCAAGCGGCAAATCTGTGCTGCTTGTTCCTGTGCAGATGAAGCAGCAAAATCCACTTCCAGAAGATGAAGAACTCACTCCAGCTGAAGAGAAGCAGCAAGCAGACGACGCAGACTCGCACCCAGCAGCTGCTGATATACACCCAGCTCAGGTTAGCTCTGTTACGCCGGACCGCAAAAGACGGGGCAGCAGCGTTCCAAGTAAATCGTTGAGCAAAATCCGTAAGACAGGAGAATCTCCAAAGCAAACTATGTATGACCTGTCACCAGATTCTCAAGGAAAAAATGAGACATCTGAAGCCCAAGCAGACATGGGCAGCAGACGACTTTCACGGTCACTTTCTTCAAGTAAAAAACCTGTCCGTCTTTCACGTTCACTCCAGCCAGCCAATGATTCTGTTTTAGATATAGTTGATTCTTCTGTGCCTTCTCCTACTAGTAAGAATAATAACGTCCATAAAGAATATTCTATAGAGACAAATGTTGCCATCCCTTCAAATGCAAATGTGGATTGCTCTAATGCTGATAACCTTGCTCTCGGTGTGAAGCATCAAATTCTCCCTGAAGCTAATGCTCAGATGATCACTAAAGATACAGAAGTCGCTGAGCCACGAGCGTGTCAAGGCAATGGAGTTATCTCACTGTCAAACAAAGCTGAAATTGCACCGGAATTCAAGTCTCCTTTAAGTAAAACAGCATCACCGCCTGCTAAGCGCACTACTCGCACCAAAACTAGACAAATGATCAACAACACAAACTCGCAGCAGGTAGCAAAAGATCCAGAACATGAAACATGTGGTGCGGTCCAAACACAAGCACCTGATCCCAATAATCAGAAACGAACGAGAACCAAGAAACGCTTGGCTGAGGCTATCAGCCAAGCAAGCGACGGCGATGACATTCCTTGTTCCGATAATACTACTAATAATAAAAAACGAAAAATTCAGGAAACGGGTAGTGATAAAAAGTTAGACCAACCTGTTTGTTATGCTGTGTCAGGTTCTGAGAACGAAGAAGGTGTGGGCAGAAGAAAATGTAGAACATCGGCGGCTTCTATGGCTTCTCCATCTTCTACTTCTTCTAAACGAAAGTGTTCTCTGACCAGCAACCAATCGAAGCGAAGTGCCGAATCAGATGAATGCGCCTCTGAAAATGAGGTGAACTCAAAATTCCACTCACCTGTAAAGCAAAAGAAAAAATTGCAGCTAAGAGCTGTTGTTTCAGTGTCTCCATTATCCCGGTCTGTGCTGTCTACTCACGAGCCTCAAGTACAATGCGAGGAGCAATCTAGCCCCGCCGCTGCGGACTCCACAAGCGATAGCACACGCGGCTGCCCTGATGTACAGCACGTATCTGTTCATGATATAAGTGACGACAGCGTTCGCGTTGAAGAACCCTCAAGTTCTGACGACGCAGGGGAAAATGAGGAAGAGGAACCGAAAGAAGTAATTCAGCCTCCGCGCCGCATGACTCGCTCGAAAGTGCGGCAGCATCAACAGAAGTTGGACGAAGCAGAACAGTTGCAACAGCAGCTGGCGCGCGCTGCGGCAGACCGGCAGCGCCTACTGAGCAGCAGGCAGCCCGTCAAGAAGGATGCTGGGGGTGTCCAGAGCTCTGGGAAGTTCTCGCCGCGACCGTTCAGCAAGTGGGTGCTTCTTGTAGGGAGATTTTCGATGCTCCAGTCATATTTAGTGAAGTGTATTATTGTTATAGGGAGATTTTCAATGCTCCAGTAATATTTAGTGAAAAATGTTAAAAATTTTGGTCGATGATTAACCCTTTCCTCGGCAGAAACGTGTATACTCGTCTTCACAAAATGTTCTTTTTTCAGTCGTCGACGAGTATACTCGTCTAAATCTTTACTTTCAAAAACCAGCTACATACGGATATACTCGTCGATTTTAAGCCTTTGTAAGCCATTCTACGTGTGAAACGAGTATTCTCGTCAAATCGTACGCCTGGCAGAGGCAATAGGGTAGAGCTGTGGGATTTCAAGGACATTGTTACTAGATTTGCTCCAACAGCCATTGTCGTCGGATGGGTGTTGTTTGCATCCGCATTTGCATTCATTTTTTGTAGCATTTCAAAGTGTTACATCCCAAATGTCTAGTTCAACGGAAGATTGTGAATATGAACCTTCCCTCAGAAGTTTGAATACTTCTCGACAAGTGAGGAGGAAGAGGAGGAGGGTGACTCGTTTTTGCCGACAAAGGTATTTTCAAAAGAAAAAGTTAACCTCAAAAATGGGGAAAAAAAATAATTACAAACTGTTTTCATAACCAGCATCAAAAATACTATATAGAACCAAAGTAAAAAAAAACTAGTCTGAAAAAGAAACGTTTTAAAAAAAATTGTTGGGGAAAGGGTTAACAGTTTTTACATTGAGAACTATCTTCTGTATTGATTATATATTACACACTTTCAGTACGGTGTTCCCATGAAGTTAAGAAAATTGTAGTATCAAAGAAATGGGCTAGCCACCTAAAATTTTGAGGATTCATAGACTAAAAAATAGGCTAGGTAAATTAATCGCATGGGTGGTTTTTGTTGTTTTTGTCGAGTTGAACAAATCATATCGCCGGAAAACTATTCATTACATCTTTAGTGAGGTAGCTCGTTTGTTCATGTGAATTTCATGGCTATATAAATTTTTTCAGTCGCACTGGAGTGAAGCAGCTGGCAGCCGCCTACTCGGAGCATGTTGCTGCTGCTTCTCCTCAGCCACGAGTAAGTTTCCTTGTTTTATCCTCTTATGACTTTTGTTGAGTTATCACCGTGCAAAAGTGTATTTTGTGCATCGTTTTTTTTCTTGCACAAGGAGAAAATAGTGAACTTAATCAAATGGCACAATGGCGATTAGAGGGGCGTTAAATTTTGGTTTTTATCATCGGGAAATGACACATGTGTTAAGTTCTTTACATGTTTAATTCCGCTTTGCAATAACGTGGATTACGAAATTTTTTTTGCCTCTATTTACACATGCAGAGTAAGGCAAACGGACAATTTGGTTCTCTCATTAAACGAAGAAATTGAGCGCGCCGCAGTTCATCAATGATGTACTTGGCATCCTGAGCCATTCTTTCACTTTGATGCTAAGCCATTCTTTCACTAGTCATCAACCTGAACTAACTTGGATCAAATATAATATATTTTAGCTTCAGAGTTGGTGTTAGAAAAAACTTTCAAGTACCGAAGATATTGCGAGGCTCCTGTTTACGTCTGTTTTAAGGTGCTACGAGAGCTTAATTATTTGACAGTTGCTTTTGAAAGTTTATTGTAACTCTGCCTGCATTGGACCTAGAGATGATTGATGCATCCCGACATCAATTGTTTACGAATCGTTACTTGTTTTTTTTTGCCATCTCAGGTATAAAGTTGATAATACTAACAGGAAACTAGTATAACTTCAACGACCTTAGGTTTATTTAATTTCAGTGTGATCCTTATTTCTGTTTTGTTTGAAGTATCCTATACTCGTTAATTTTCAGCTGATCGGTCGAGCTTCGCCTTCGTCAGGGTCTCGCACACCTCTTGCTGTAAGTATGGTGTTCGGCCGATGGATGTTGCCTGACATTTCTGTGAATAGATGATTAGTTTTTGCAATGTAACTGCACGATTTGTGTGATCGTTGTAAACAAGTGAGGGTTTGCCACGTAGCGCATTAAATAATCGTGGAATATTGATTTGTCAATATTCTTGCACATCATAGCTCATGAATTCTATCTTAATGTTGAGCTCTCTTGCATCCCGATGTATTCAAGTATAAGACAGGAGCGCTCAGGTGGGTTCGGTGCACAAGTTACCAGAACCAATAAATTAAAAATTTTAGATTTGTGTTCATACACTTTCAACATCTAAGCTTTAGAATCTCACTATGCATCACGAGCTGTGCCCATCGCTTTATGACGTCGAAATATCATCTCCCCTGTGAAAATATTCCTTCAGAACAATTTTATTTTCAAGTTATCCTTGGATTTGAAGCATTGTATAGTGTACTTTTTTATTAAATTTAAATTTCTCTTACCCATCCATAGTGTTGACTGTGAGGCGAGGCTCGAAACAATCTCCTCAAATGTTTTGAAGTAACCCCATTAATTTTACTGTCCCTGCCAATTTGCTGTGCAATGAGGATTTTGAAACCATCACTGTTTCAAACATTTATTTTGCAGTATTAGCTGATAAGTTGTAGTGCCGACTTGATTACTGTTGTTGCCACAGTTCCTTTAGTAATGTTTACGCCAGGGAATTTCTTCACTCGGCGAGAGGTTAACTTATGCATCAAACCAATGCGTTCACTTTGCATGGGATGAATTCTCTCGAGTTGAAGCTCTTCAGAGCATAGCGAAACTGTGTTAGGGAAACGTATCATTTGGGACTGAGACCAACGTATTGTGTGTGTGAAGCATTCAAGGTATACGATCAGTGAGGAGTGATAGCTTCAATGTAAGCATTTTCACTTAACTGGGATAAAATTTATAGTTGCCTTTCAGATTTCTTAAAGAGAGGTGATTGCGTCGCGCACGTTTTTCACTTCAATGTTACCATGTTACTATTTTTCTTGCAAAAATCTTATAATCTGATTATTATCAGAAATCATTTTAAACATTGGTCAAATTGGATAACTTTAAGTAGAATTCGACCACATTTACGCAATACAATATTCAAAAGCACAATGTGTACCTGGGTGCATCACGAAAATTCCTTTCCAAGTGTGAAGGAAGTGAATACATGGCATTGCAAAAATTTCCTTCCAAGTGTGAATAAAATTTAATTTACCCAGTCGGATCGGAAGCGTCTGCAGGGCCGCTCGTCGAGCACCTCGCGCGTGTTCCCCAGCAGCTCGAGGATCACACCGCTCAGCGTCAACAGGGTGCGACACAACCTCGCCTCCTCCTCGGACGCACATCATCACAGGGCTAAGGTCGGTAGCACTTGATGAACTCGCCAGTTTATACCCTGGAAGGTTAAGTTGTTCTCTTTTTCATGAAATGCTGCAGCACTCTATGTACTCACCATTTCATACCTTGAAAAATTAAGTTGTTCTCTTTTTAATGAACTGCTGCAGCACTCTATGAACTCGCCGGTTTGTACCCTAGAGGGTTAAGTTGTTTTCTTTTTCATGAAATGCTGCAGCACTCTATGAACTCACCAGTTTATACCCTGGATGATCAAGTTGTTTTCTTTTTAATGAAATTTCACATTGTCACTCAAAATACAGAGTTTGGTGTGAAATTATTAATTTAAATTTCATATTATTAGGGAATTGATGATTTCAATTGTCCTTTGGGATCTACAATCGTACAGATACGGTTAAGGCGTTCGCGGAGATTTTCAGTAGGATTTCTCTCTTTGGAACACCCGTGTTGGGGTTAGGGAGGCTTAGAGGAGTTCAAAATCAAACCAACTTCACAGTCGCCGATGACGGGGCAAATCCTCTAATTCAAATGAAAGTTTGTTAACAATTTATTCACCGCAAGCAATACAGAAATAAATAGTTTCTTATGTTTAGAACAATGGTCAAATTTGAGTATAGCTATCTGTGGTCCTGAATAAGTTCAGCAACCTCTGGGGCATCCTGTGTAGAAGGTGAAGGTGCAGGTGAAAAAGCACGTCCACATACGATAACTTGTCGTGCAGCTGGGGACCCCGTCACAAGGGTCGCGGCCGCGCAACTTGGTGTGCGGCATGAAGACCTTCCTGGGTGGCAGCGTGCAAGTGCAGCAGGCTGCCCGGCCCACCAAGGAGCAGGTTGAGGAGCAGAAGCAGCTCGAGCTCTTGAAGAAGCGGGAAAAAGAAGAGGAAACGCTCCGTAAGAAGGAAGAGCAAATGAGAACCAAGAGGAATGAGACTAAGAGGTGAGGCTGGTCTTCTTTCGTTTAGCGTCTCTAGCTTTCTGTTTCAAATGCCTAGTTCCAGATAGTTTTTGAACAACTTCCCTGAATGTGTGGGCTCAGTCTCTTGATTTTGAATAGGGTGTTTAGAATTGAAGCTTTTCATCAGAATGTGCATTGAGGGTTAAAGTAGTGTGCTTTGTGGTGGTGTGAGCATCATGTTTTTGTGATCATACAGGTTGTTAAAATATGCGGTTCAGAATGAAACAAGTGCTTGAAAATTGTTATTTCACTGAAGGAAGTTTAAGGCTATTTCTAAAGTATCAGTTTTTCAATCAATGTGTGCTGTTTTGACGTTATCTGTATTGGTGATCGACGATTGTCAAAAATGTTGAGAGTAACAACCAACTGGAACTAGAATATGGCTGTTGCTAAGCCATTTTCAGAGGCATCGCCTAATAAAAAAATCAGTTAATGAAGAATGAAATAGGGGCACTGACAACCATAAGGGCGTAGCTCCCAGGCATTAGCTTAGCCAAGTGCACCTGCTCGCACACTTTGTGTTGACGCGTGTCTGGTGTTGACGTGTCTGGTATCGGCGGCAGGCGCAACGAGGAGCGGATGCGCAAGGTCCATGAGGCGCGTTTGGCTGCAGAGCGTAAGGCTGCAGAGGCTAAAGAAACTGCAGAGAGAGAAAAGAAACTCAAGGAGCAGCGACTCAAGGAAGAGACGCTCAGGAAAAAACAGCTTTTGATTAAAAAAGCTGAAGAAGAAAAGAGAAGACGGGATGAGGAACAGCTGCGCAAGGAAGAGGAGGCAAAGAAGAGGAAAGAAGAAGCTGAAGAAAAGAGACGAGCTTTACTTGAACAGCAGGTGAGTTTGAAGAGAGCTTTATTTTGTGTTTGATTCATTTCAATTTTACTTTGTGCGACTCTTGAGTGAGGTACTCCAAGGTGAGCTCTACTGATGTATAGATGCCAGTGGACTGCTTGCTGAACCTGATACAGATAGTGTCGTGAGGGATGAGGTGTGAGGGTTTGACTCCATGAATGGTGTAGGAAGAAGTAGTTGCCAATGAGAATGGCGAAGAAAATATTTAGCTGCGTGTTGGTTGTGATTTCGAGAGTTCCAAGAAAGCGCGTGATGGAGTAGATGAATTGTGGTAAGTGTTCGATTTTCTGGTGTTAGCTTGATATTAGTAAATACCAAGTGTTTCAGAAGATAGACACAAATTATAGTTGGGTTTATTAATTTGTTGTGTTGAGGCCCCTCAGGAGGATACAACTATTGTATCTATGGGAATTAGCGCTCCCAGGGGGATAATGTGAGGGCCCGAGCTAATGGTTAGGTAGGCTTTCCTTTTGTTAAAATAACATAGGTTTTTGTTTTGTTACGGACCAACTATCTTTCGGTTCACTGCTGTCCTGTTTTTTCAACACCTACTACTTTCTTCTTCAACTTTGATCTTGTTTCATGAACTTCTTTCTCATCTTACTGTTTCTATGCCCTTTCTGCATAGATTCCACGTTCCCTTAACTCCATACTAAATGGTGCCTTCTTCCTTCCTCTCTTTGGATCTCATTTGTTGAGGATAGGGAGGCTTAAACTAACTAGTAATCTAATCTAATCTTGTGGTCTTGAGGCTATTGCGCCGCGTATCTGTGTGTTTGAAGTTTGTTGTAACAGTTGGATGTGAATTTTTGTCTAAAACCTTGAAATAAATCTGGTTAATGTGATGGTACCTTTTCCTGTTAATGCTACTCTCTATTTTTACGTTAGAGATAGCCGGTCAGAGAAACTGCGCAAGTAAATAACTAATTTTATCAGGGTTTGCTTTATTTGATTGATTAATTACCGTATGTTAGTTACCCTGAAGAGTGCATTAAAAAATACGCAGTTTTTTTATGCTAAACACGTTGACTACGGTTGCGCGGGTCATAAAGTTGATTTAGTTAGGTGGTAAAAAACAAACGGGTAAAATCGACTTACTTGCATAAATAAGTTTCCCTCCTTTGTAAGAAAGGTACAAAATAGAAGAGCTCAATAATTCTTTCACCGTATGATGAAATTGCATCAAAAGAGGTCGCAAAATGGTTTGAAATGTTGCACATTTGCATTGGTGCGTATTTGAACAATTTACCTAGTGGTACACATTTGTTCCACTCCGTAGTCAACGTGTTAAGAGCTATCTTCAAGAAATGTAATTGATCGTACTTGGTAGAGGAGCAGTGTTTCAAAATCATAGTAGCTTATAAGTGATATTCACATGTGAATTTTGCGTGCCTTATCACCAGGAGGAAGAAAAAAGGCGTCGGGAGGAGGCTAAAATTCTTGAAGAAGAGCGTCGAGCTGAGGAGCGTAGGCTTGCCATCAAGTAAGTACAAGCGTTGGAGGTGCGTGGTCTCTCTTCAGTCTTGGGAAATATGCAACAGTGTATCGTGTATCACGGATCAAGTATTGTTTCTTGAATAGTGTACTTTCTACATCTTTTATAATTTGCTACTAATAATTTCGAAGTACAGCTTGTTTTTTACGTTCTTGAAAGTTGTATTTCAAATTTAAGCTGAGACATGAAACTTTTTTCGTTTACCTTGTTGCTTTTCTCTTTCATCAGTGTTAGTTGAAGAAACAAGAATATTAATAAATCAGTGTTTCTCTATTAACTGAAAATAATCCAATTCATTGAACTGCCAGTTTTTTCATGAAGTTTCGCACAGGATTTTCGTCTGAACGCATTTATAACACTTGACATGATGGTGTGCTGCAGGCGAGAAGAAGAGCGCTTGGCTCGCGAGAAGGAAGAACTGCGTCTGCTGAAGGAACGGGAAGCCGCTCGAGCTGCTGCTAGCAGCAGCAAACCTCCGATTATGAAGCCTACCCCGGTACAGAAGACACTCAACCAGACGTACGACGCCAACAGCACCTACACAGTGCCTGCGAACTCCACCTTCACCGTCCCGGCGTCGTCCAACACTCCGAAGACGCCGTGCTCTGGCAACACGAAGACAAGCGTCTCCAGTCAGGACTCCTACGATCTCACCCCTGCCGTGCGCAATGAGCACGACTACGGGATTGATGATCTCAAGAGCGATGACTCCAGTGATGATGATATGAATCCTAAGAAAAAAATACCCAAGTGGGCCACACGTGAGTATTGTTTAGAATCATGCTGCGCTTTGCTAGATGTTGCCTTTGAAGTGTGCATCAGATACAGTAGTTTGTTCTACAAGTGTTGGTATTCAGCAGTTTCCAAGGGATCATCTGTTGAAGTAGTCGTGGGATGTTTGTAACAGACATGCAAATATTGTCTTACGAAGTTTTTCTTGAGTATTGAATTTTGCATTTCCCTTATGTGTTATTTGGTTCTCTCCAATCTACGAGACGAATTGCAATGTTGTTAAGGAAATGGGATGCTTTTATAATGAATTTGGAGAGCAATTGCCTAAGTCCGGGTTGGGAGGTCGTCTGTGAGCGTACTTGTGCTGCTACCGTGCTTCACGTGGACATGCACATCGGTGTCACGACAAATTTAATGTATCTCGTATGACCCCATGTTCGTGGGCGTGGTCTGCTCTTACATAGACTATTTAACATAAACTCGATCTTGGCTTGGTGAATACTTATTTTTTAATTTAGTTTCATGGAACCTGTATGAGGTGCTGGTATTTGGCTGTTACGAATATCAACTTATTACCAATGAAATTTTTATGCTTTTTGGTGAAAGATGAATAATTTTTATGATTTTGAGATTAAACCATTGCCAAGGATTGTCACTCGTCCAAAACCTTTTTTGTAGAAATCGTAGCTGTTCGACAAGTGTAAGTGTGCTTTTATGAGGTTCCTGCTGAAATGTCTCTGTATTTCCCGTAGGTGCGTGATACCTATTGACCAAAAGTAAGACACATTCACAGGCCATTGTCACTCGTATTCAAATCTCGCTTGCATTAACACTTTGCCTGCAATTTTGGTTAAACTGAAGTTCAATGTGCAACTTAAATTTAAAGTCAATTGTAGTAAGCCATATTGAAAATAGCAAGCATTATCTGGATCGTTCCTTCATTTAAGTTTAATTATTTTTTTATTAAAATTGAGTTGGTGACTACTGATCGGTCAGCTGCATTATGAAGATCCCCTCCGTGGCCACCTGTGGCTCACGTTAACCTTGAACGCTTCTGGTTTCAAGAGATCAGATCGTTGATACTGGTGCACAACTGTAAACTCACGTCACTAATTTCTGTACGACTGCCCGCAGGAGACCTAATGCGCAATGCCATACTCCGACAAGAGTTCCGGCCCCCCAACGTGGACGCGATCTTCCCGCTGCAGCAGGTCATGCCCATGCTTGACCTCCACAAAATATTTTCTGGCAAGAAATGTTCCTTCAAGGTGCGGTCGTCCTCGGCCCACTGGACCACGCCTCCTCATAAAATTTTTAGCCAAGTCTCCTAAAAATCATTCAACTTCGTTTATTCTTGCTCGAGTGGAAGACTTATATATATCCTGCACGATTAATTCGTGCTATTTCTGTTTTTTTCTTTATTAAATGTTCTGTCTTTGAGATATCCCTTATGTAATGTTTATGTAGTTAATACTAAGGCCAACTCGATATAATCTAAGGTTCGCCTTAAAAGATGGCTGATACAGCAAATGGAGTAACTTCGTTGTATTTTAATTCAATATTATTTTATAGTGATGTAGGTTGAAATGGATTTTCCTATTGCAGTGGAAGTGTTTTAATACCATGCACAAATAATGCGTTAGTAGGCTTCTTCCTTGAGATGAACATGTTACTTTGAGGCTTTTGATGCTCACAGCGATGTGTTATTTCGATGTATGACAGTTGGATTGCAGCCTTAACTTCTGCCCATTTCACACTGAGCGAGCAAAGCAGCACCTAGCAAGCTAGCATGAGCTATCCAGCGGACGGTCTGAGAGGCTGGTAGGTAGGAATAGCACTATTACGAGCCGTTGCCTTCACACTGAACGCGCACGTTTTATCCAGCATGCGAGGTGAAAATGCTATTCCTACCTACCAATCTCGCTGACCATCTGCAAGATAGCTCATGCGAGCTTGCGAGATGCTGTATTGCTAGCTCAGTGTGAAATGGGCCTTATACTGGATGCGTGCATCGCTCTCCTTGTAGTAACTAAATCTGAATTTCACCGAATATTACAGGACAGTAGCTCCTATCTGATAAATTTTTCTTTTCTTCTCAAACATTCTCGTCTTGAAGTTGTAGTTATGGTCGCGAAGTCTATTGTATTTTAAATGTCCTTAGATGGTAACTACTTTACCTACCATGAAAATATTTGAGGACCTCTCTAACAGGCTTGCCAGAATGTGTTTTTTTTTTCTCGGGCCAAACTTGTTAAATTTGAGCTTTTTCAAATAAAATTTGGTTATAACGACCATACGGCATTTCATTTTGAATTAATGATTTCACCCGAAGAAAGACCTTGCCAGCCTACTCTGAAATTTTCGGCCAACTTTTAGTCGCGTTTGTTGTACATTGATAGCTTGGTATAGTGGTATTATCAGGGGTTGTTGATGCAACCTATTTCTCAGCACTCTTGGTCTTCCTTACGGTGTAAAATCTTTGGCGACTCGCAGTACTTTTGATACTGCTAGGTGCTGTGACATTGATCACTGTTATTATTTTTCGAATCAAAGGTATTAAATTAATTTGAGCAAGGCACCTCTTGGGAGGTATAAGATAGCCAAAGGATTTGATCATAGCTAAGTTAGTCTACACTATGTCATGCGGAAATATGGTTAGGTTACTTCAGTTCTAGACTGGCCTTCAGGATTTGTTGCTTCGCGAAAGCGAAGGGGTTCACATTTGCTATTGGCTGGCGACCCCGGTGGAAAAGCGACAACAAACAATAATAATAATGCCAGATTTGTATTTCGTATTTACTTAACTTGTTTCAGCTTTCATGCCTTCTTCGCTTTCTCTTTTTTTTTTTTTT
>JACJUY010007160.1:31287-45843 GCA_014220935.1 Platorchestia sp. MABIK
CACTCGAGGGAGACGAACCTGACGATTCACGCATGGAGGAAGTCGACTAAGTCATTCATATAAGTTATAGAAATTCGAATTAATCTTAGTTACCTCACGCATTCCATTCTTAATGTCGTTCGTTACTCGTTGATGTAAATAGCTCATTTCATTTCTCAGTTCATCGGATGTTTTTTTATTTTGAAAATGTGATGTTTACCTTTAGTTTCTCAGAGTAAAGGATAATTTGATTACAGAAATTTTCCTTTCTCTTAGTTCAGACTTGAAAAGAGGTTCAAAATTGAACCTGATGAAAACTTGTAAGTTGAGGGTGTTGCCTGAGCATCTCCATAAACGACGCAGTTTACCGATAATCAAAATGAAGTAATCGTTCGTCATTTGAGAGCGAATCTGACCTTCCAGCGTTCGATAGAAATGCTGCAACGAAATGGTAAACAGAGCCAGCATTGGTGCTAGGTAGCCTTCTCAGTTCTGCGTTTGTGGATAAACGTTCGGTCAAGATGGGGGCCAAAGACATGACCTAAGTATTTTCAGTAAACAATGATAGATACTTAAATATGAATCTAAATTCCATCCAGTTGTCGACGGTACTACGGATGACAGAAATGGGTAGTGCCACGGTAGTGCTCAATGCCTCGTCTGACAAGAGTTAGAAAATTTCTAGCATCTAAGCACGAACGAAGAAAGTTCTTAGATGTGAAGAGCCGTTGTATTTTATAGGATGGGAGAGTGAAACTTCACGGGACAGAAGCACAATTTACTGACGTTCTAAACGACAAAATTCCTACAACGTCCGCTCCAGAGCAAGGGAAATGTTTACATAGAATAGCCTAAAATCTTAGATTCAGTGTGATTTAAAACAAAATTAACGTAAAGCAACTAGTTTTTGTACATGAAGCTTCAAATACTATTGAAGCATTAATTACTTTCATATTTGCTATGAACTGAATTGGCCAAAACAGGCATATTTGTGACAATCATGAGTCTTCATGACACGAGGAGCCATATCGGATGTCTGCCCCATGACTGGGTCTTCAACTTTTCATCGGCAACTTTCAGTTGAAATGGCTGTAATTCCCCCGACAGCTCGCAAAACTCGTGTTGATCCATGTTTGTTCAAGCAGTACACGATGCACATCGCACTCGCTTGAATTGTAATTCTTATTTTGAACGCGGGACAACCGTCCTCGTCACAATGGACGTGTAAAAACTGATTGCAATGTAAAGCCAATTATTTGAGTTCTGTTTAGCGAAGTTAAAACGACATCGAATCACTGAAAATATCCGAATGAAGAGTGAATACATTTATTAATAATAAGCGAAAGATTAAAAGTTCGAATGGGAACAACGATACATGTGGATGAAAATGTTAAAATCAGAAGCAACAGAGCAAGGAAAGTCAATGTAAAGCTTGGCACTGCAGATGATTAAGTAGAACGACGCCTGTCAAAAACTACAGCGGAGAGACTGAAAAATACATCTCTCGCGTTTCGTTGATTCATTTGAAATAAAAGTAATATAGGAAATTTTAAAACTTCGAAATCCACAAAAATCGTGAACTAACACCAATTAGATTATTAGTTAGTTTAAGCCTCCCTATCCGCTACAAAGGCGATCCAAAGAGAGGAAGGAGGAAGGCACCATTTAGTATGGAGTTTAGGGAACGTGGAATCTACGCAGAAAGGAGAGATAACAGAACAAAAGCCTATGTTATTTCAACAAAAAGGAAGTCTACCTAACCCTTAGCTCGGGCCCTCACATAGTCCCCCTGGGAGCGCTAATTCCCATAGCTACAATAGTTGTATCCCCCTGAGGGGAACTAACACCAATACAGCGACAGAAAAAATAGCAGTGGCTCGACACAAATGCCTGTACTTCCGTGTATCTATTGGCACAAAAGCTCTCGCCAATTCTTAATGAAAGACATAAAATTGTTTAACTGACGTGCCAACCAGGGATTTAATCATACTTGTGTGTACAAGTAAACATATCACTACGTCTTCGAATAAGACATGATCTTTCGATTAGGTCTGAAATCACTATTTTGATCATAGGAATACAACTCACTATGCGCATGCATGCGCTGTTTACCTGCTATATCGCCTGACGTCCGATCAGTGGAATCTCTCCAGATTAGATTAGATGTTAATTTACGCCTCCCTAGCCGCTAACGCCTCCCCATCATACGATTGATCATCTGTTGGTTTGGCCAAAAAGGACGAACTTTTTGAAGAACCGAACACATTGTCGCTTTATGTAGAACACTACAGTCGCACCTCAGGCATGACAGTAAAGATTCATACAGAACAATACTTCTTCAATTCCTATGCGTTTTTAGTCACAAGCAAAAAATTTGACATTTTTTCTTCAAGAAAGAAAGCAAGTTCTTTTTCTTACATTGATTACTTCATAACCTTACCACTCATAATAACGTCAAAATATAATTTACTTTACTCATTCGCATTCTTGCTTATCAAACGATGAAACAAAGCGGCATCATGAGTTACTACGCTTACATTTGCTTTGCCTAGCAGCGTATTTAATTTTTCTCAATAATTTTTAATAAATTTTACAATTTAGAAGAAGAATCACAGTCGCACATTAGATTTCGATCACCTACTACAAATATTCCTTCAAAATAAGTATTCACTAGGAATTTTAATTACAGAGTACTACGTAATACGAAGTAAAAGATAAACATGTTAAATAATCCAGACATTTCACCGAAGGAATTGCGCGTTCAACATAAAGGCAAAAAATATATTTCAAACATAATTTCCAAGTTAATTCATGACGGAAAAAATTTAGAAGTTCAGGGACATAGGAATAAGTTCAATACGCACTCCCCCCCTCCTCGCACCTGGAGATGGGACGAGAAAGCGAAGTAACGTACAGTACGAAGGAACATGCAGGCGCCTTAAATCCGAGCGAGAGACGACGCAAACTCTGCATGGTGATAGAAAAATCAAGATTATATAATATTTAGTATAACCAGAATTAGGACTTTCGCAAGTGANTTGTTTGACGGATACGTCGATTGTGTAATTCATCGACCTACATGTCAGTGGAGAAACTAACAAGGTAAATTGAGTGTTTAGTTGTACAGCAGTTAACTCATTGCAGGCAATATGGCAAGAAAAATTCTATTTTTAGACAAAGAAGCAGGCAGAAGATACTCAATTTGTTTCAAACGGGTTAACCTTTCAGTTGTGCATTCAAACACGGACTACTTTAATTTGAATAAAATTTTATTATCTCTTCTCCAAATTACATCACCCATAACGTTGTACAACTGGTTTGCGCTGGAGTCAAAGCGGGTTAGAGAGTGAACCTCGGAAAATTTTTAATGAATGAACAGGCAAATGCTCAATTTTCAGCTCCTCATCACCGACAGGGCGACTGCAAATATACCTCAAACAAGATAGAAATGAAACCAAGAACATGGAACAGGATTGAATACGCAAGCACGAGCGGCTTCCTCCTCGAGCAAAACTGGTAAAATGTAAGAATATAAATCCCGACCTGCAACGGATCCCTTAAAACCTATTCTCCGTTGGGTAAGCGGAGAGTACAATCCTGAGTATAAATTTAGCAGGATGAACATGAGGGACTGTCCCACCCACACCACAGTTATTAACACATCGAAGAAATGAGCACATCCAGGTGCCCTTGAGTCAGAGCTACTTCTCATTATTTTACTGGAATTGCCTCCGATATGGACGGTCATTTATTAGATCATATATTAGTTTAAGCATCCCTAACCCACAACGAAAGTGTGCCCTAGAGAGGAAAACTGCACCTAATTAACGCTAATTGTACTTCCATTTTATTTTTTTGATAAAATACTTATCGAAATGAAATCGCGTGCATAAAATATTAAAACAAAAAGCGTGCATATAAAAAAGCAAGAATACGATAAAAATAATACAAAAGTTACCATGGAATATTAAGAGTTGCGATTTACATCCTATGTTATTTATCTATATATATTTATATACACAAGCATAAAAATCTCCATTAAAAACGAGATGCGGTCATGAGTTCTAAACAAGATGCAGTCAAAATATATTATAGAATTTTGCTCTTGCATGCGAGTTTTTCCCTTCATGGGTGACAAATTATTTGACAATTTTTTTTTGTACCGGAAGCTTGTTTTCCAATCATAAATTCCTGCCCACCTGATTTTCAAACTGCTCTTAAACGTATTTTTTCATATGTACAGTATGCAATTCACTCGCAGATATTTTTCACGTTTACAATAAAATTTAAGTCTTACTAGAACTAACGTGCAAGTTTCAGTTTCCCAAACAGAGCAGCCTTTTTATCCCGACTAGACACTTACTTAAAGGTAATCTATATAATATTCTGCTTGTCCGTTAATATTCCGTCCGTTACGCCCTCATCCGAGTGTGCAGTATCATGGATACCGAATTCCAGAGTGCTACATTGAAAGATCGCCTTTACATGCATTGATTCGTGTGACATTATATCAGGGTAGCATAGTTTTAAGTAATCTTGATGATATTTTTTCACGGGTGCATGGTTTTCTATGTTTGACGTATTATCAGGATAGCTTTGTTTAGGATAGGATAGTAAGATATGTTAGGTTAGGATGGGTTAGGATGGAATATATTTTGTTAAAATTTGTTAGGTTATGTTGACGGAAAACATTCACGGGTCCCCCTAGCTGAACGATGACATTGTTCAACTCATTGATTACGACAATTCAAATGATTCAGGATAGGATAGGTTAGTATAGACCAAATTAGGTCAGGTTAGGATAGGTTACGATGGGATCGGTTAGGTTAGGTTAGGTTATGTTGATGAAATTTTTACGGTTCTTTTTTTTTATGTTTGACATATTAACAGGATAGCTTTGGTTAGGATAGGATAGGTTAGTATATGTTAGAATTTCTTAGGGAATGTCGACCGAATTTTTTCATGGGTCTACCTAGCTTATTGATATTTTCGGTGGAATTTCCACGGGTCTTGCTAGTCCGAATTAGGCTTCTAAGCCACTAACTAGTCGATGACGCAAAAAGCTCACAGTTCTATCAAAAACACAAGTACAACAATTATTTAGAATACAAATGACTCCAGCAGCAGCAGGTCACCGTATCGCAAGAGGGACACGAAACAGGTGCATGGGGTGGCACACGCGATACACCACAGAGGATTTCTTACCTGCTATTTTTTCTACACTAAATGCTAGCTCCTGCTCGTTCACGAGGGCCAAACTCATAATATCGTAACTGATTAATATTTTACGCAGATATTGTAAGCAGAAGCAGATAACGCACATTTAACAATAAAGTAACTTTAATGATACCTAGAGAAGAAAACGCAATATAGTGAGTTTTGTGGAAAAGGTTTTACTTAGAAAACTAGAACATGTAATAAAAAAGCTCTGTGTATAAATGTATATTAGAAACTAAAATAAACGACTTATATAGAAGAGTACACAAATGACGAGAAGCTTTGATGTAAGAAGTTAACACATGACGAGAAGCTCTGATGTAAGAAGTTAACACATGACGAGAAGCTTTGACCAACATTTCACTTGGAATAACTCAGCAAAAAAACTACACATTCGTCGAATCATAACCGGCATACGTACATGAACACGAGCAACAAACGTGCAGTACATCGAAACAACCAACGTTTTGTCTTTCAAGTACAACACACCGTCTACACAATGCAGACAACCTAACTCTACACACTAACTCTCTTTTCATCTAACGGTAACTAGCCAATCAACTTTCACAACTACAGAAAGTCTTGCATAAAAATACAGTGAGCCATTAACACATACTCCTTGATTCATTCAAACCCAAAAAAGGTCTCGGGAAGGACGATGACCTTTCGGCCTCTTCCATCAACGCGAGAAGTTTATCTCCATATAAGTGAAAATTTGGGAACTTAACGTTCCATGTAATCGACTGAATGTTCAACCTAAACCCTGCTCAGTGTGGTGTACACTGCACTAGGTGAAGAGCGACTTACGGCCACTACACCAGCAAGTCGCAACGTACAAGCTAGATATCAAATCAAGTAATTTTGTCGCTCTTTTCATTTCAAAATCCATCTTCAAGAGGATAAAATATCGCCGAACTCAAAGTAAGACAGGAACACCGTCCGAAGTATGCCAGCAGAAAAGAGCAGCAGTAAATGGGGTATCAACACATTAGCCGCCATGGGCTAAACTAAAGATCAGTATTCAACTCAAATTTAAAGTTAATTGTAGTACGTAATTTTGAAAATAGCTAACATTAACTGGATTGTGCCTTTATTTAGCTTTAATGAAGTACTTGTGAAAATCGAGTTTGTGACTACTGGACAGTCAGCAGCATTATGAAAATTCCCCGCGTGGCCACTTGTCGCTCACATGGCGGTTAACGTGTTAATTACACGCGCAATTTCTTCTCTCGAGGCATGTGTACAAAATCGAGAGTGAACACTGAAGAGCTCCAAACAAGTTGCCGTTTACCTCAGAATTTCATTGACGTGTCAACTACAATCATTTACGATTTAGAAAAAGAACTACGCACCAATTTAGGCTTTACGAATCCTCGACCAAAATGTATCACTTGATAAACCATGAAAACAGTGAAAACAAAAAAAATTAAATTAATTTGGGATGAAAACACTTCAACATGAATAAAAATCAAGAACGATTAGCAAGAAACGCTGCTGCGTATTTTGAACAATTCATCAAAATTACAAACGTAAATTTCAAAGCCAGAAAGTAAATTTCTCAATAGAACCAAGTGCTGGAATTAAAACGATATAGAAATCAACACTTCGGTACGTATTTTAACTGGTTACGTATTCAGTCTCCGTTTTATGTCATAATGTCAAGTTGTAAGCGTAACCTCCCACACTTCAAACTCAACAGTGTGAGCATCCGACAATGGCAGCTCACCCGAAAACACATTTACTGGAACAACAAAACGTTGTACATATACGAAGCAGTTTCCTCATTCGAAGCTCGACACTCCTTCACATACAACTGCGCGAGGGTGAAGTGACAGACGCTGCAGGTGCTGAAACGCCTGAAGTAGTCAACAGGGGAAGTTGGTGAACCGCGACCACACCGCCCCACCTCCGAAGGCTAGTGGATGGCAAGGAAGTCCGCCAGAGAGGCGGGCAGGTCACCAGGGCACACCGAGATGCGGTGCCGCTTGATGACCCTCGCTGCCAGGCACTTGAGAGGCGGGAATGGCAGCTCGAGGCGGCCTGAGATCACGTCTGGGTTCACCGCCAGCACCTTCCCAGGGTGGTCTCCTTGGGCCGTCGCCTGGTCAAAGTGGGCGCCCCGCCTCATCAGCATCTCAACAATCTGAAATGAAAATATTCCATCAATTACAGGTCAAAACGTGACGCTTGCTGAGCACTTCATGCGTTTGTTCAACATAAATGGGGGGAAAACTAACTCAACTTTTTCTATTCCTGTAACAGGCTCTGTTCTACACTCAAAAGCCTTAGAAGCGCATCAACTATGAATACTTCTACTCTATGCAAACATTATGCCTCAGCAACACTTTTGAAATTCTAAGGGCTGACAAACAGGATTAGCACAATTGCTAAGAAAACCTTTGATGCATTTTTAACTGTAAAGATACCCGTTTTCTAATATAACTCAAGGCAGCAGCAATTCGTTCTGCAGAACACCATCTGTCATAAATCACCTGTGACTGATCAGATTCTCGTTTATAACCAACTAGGGTTCTGAAATATTATACGAAGAAAACACAAATTCAGTTTCCCAACATTTCTCTCGTATTTTTGGCCGGTCAATTCATGAGCTTTTTAAAACCTTCAATTACTCAGAAAATATCAATTTGGTATGATGCAGATAGAAAATGAAAAAAGTGCATTTTGAAGATAAAAATGATGTACATTTTTTCTGGCTTTATAGATAATTTCAATAAGAATGTATACCAAAATCACATGTAGCAACTAGTCACACCAACGTGCGTGGCCACACGCACTGCGCGCATTTTACCAAAACTATTACAGCCTAAGTTCTTTGAATAATGATGCTTACTCACCTCCTTTTTATAATGGCGGCTACAAGAGGCAAGGAATAGCGGCGAGCACCCGTGGGACGACCTGGCATCGATGTTAGCCCCGCAGTCGAGCAGCAGAGCGGTCACTCGCACATTGGGGAAGAACGTACCAGGGAACATCTTGGAATGACTACTACTTGGGGATGAGATCTTCCCTGTGGATGAGACACTCAGGTGTAGCAAGCTGAAACGGTCGTCTCCCGTCATAGGGTTCAAGCGCACCACTTTTGTGACGTAGGACACGAGTTTCTCCATTTGCGGCTGGGTCGGACCTAAGCGTAGGATGATACACAGTAAGTAAACGAAGATGTTCAGCTGTTGATCATAGTTGAGCTGCTGCCGTCGAAACTTGGGCTTGATGGAGAGAAGCTTCATGCACGGCTCGATCTCATCACCGATCAGAGTGAGGGCGTGGAACACATCTTCGAACAAAATGATCTGCTTCACTTCCTCGAGTTTGAACTTCTCTAGAATATCAAGCAAGAGTTTTACAAGCGCGTGTGAATTGAAGGAGACTTCGTTATACAAAATGGTGTCTTTTCTTATCCTCAGCTGAAGTGCAAACGTCCAAAGCTGGATGCAGCGCTGGTATTGCAGCGAGTCAGCGTAGGCAGCACCGCGTATCATGAGCCTGTAGATCGTGTCTTTGTGCGTGGGTCCAAGGACACGCATGCACACCAGCAGGCTCTGCATCCTGATGGCATCCTGGTCGAGGATGGCGTTGTCCAAATCACTGAGCGTTGCAAACTCGCCCACATACCCAAACTCCCGCCGAGGCTGATCAACTTCTTTAGCTATGCCTGTAGACTGCCTGATCTGGCCGGCAGTGCGCCAGTGAAGGATGGCCTCATGGATATCATTATGCTCGTCTAAAAATGTGGAACCTAAAACTTCGTAGCCGTCAGCCATGCGACATTTTGTAACCCTCAATTCTTCAATGAGGTATGTGAAGATCTGCAGAGCACCTTTAATGCAGGCTGTTTGAAGAGCATCATCATTGAGGCGGCTCTTGATGAAAGGATCAGCCCCACGTTCTATAAGGAGCTTCACTGTCTCGTACCTGTGTTCTTCAATCGCGTAATGAAGAGCAGTTTTGCTCTTTATATCTCGAGCGTTTATATCTGCTCCATGATCAATCAAAAATTTACACAATTCAACACTTTGCACGGAATTGATTAGACATGTTCCTCCATTGAAGTTAGGTTTGAGTACATCAGCACCAGACTGGACTAGATACTTGACGATCTTGATATGACTCATGAAGCAGGCACTTCGCACCGATGTGGACCCTGTGTCCGACACGCTGTTTACATCAGCGCCATTTGAAACAAGGACTCTTACAACGTCTTCCTGGCCTGCCACCGCAGCACACCACAGCGGTGTCACGAAATGATTGGAACGGTCATCAGGCACTTCATAAATGCCTTTGAGTTCAATGTCTGCACCACACGTTGAGCACAAATAATCAACGACTTCAGCCAGGCCGCGCTTACACGCCAAGAACAGAGGCGTGCAGCCCTGACACTTCCTGTTCACAATTTCTTGGCGGCTTTCTTTGGGGAGCTTCTCAAGCTTGTGTCTTAGTATGTGGTTGAGACGCGAGCCAGGTCTCATGCGCAGCACCTCGATGCACAGCTCGTCAAAGAGCTGGCGCACCGAGTCTGCATTATCCTCCTTGGTGCGCCATAAAATGCATGGGCTGAACAGGTTCTCTTTCGTGGAATCCAGTGTGGCGGCTACAGGATATTGATCCTACAATCACACAAATGGTTTCAACCACTTACCAGTTGATAGGAAAAATCTAATTTGACTGCAATTTGAAGTAACCAAAACAATTTACAGATGGGAATAATGTTTCAACTACAGTTAAAATGAATTGCTACCTAAGAAATATTCCAAATTAGAGTTACATCATTTATAAATTATCATTGAACAAATTGTTGTATGTATCTGCTCTAACATCACACATCGTCCAAATGAGTCAACAAAACCTTGATTTTCATAAGCTCTATGAAGACCGTGTTTTCCCTTTTTGCATCCTTGAATTAATTTACCACAAGAGTTAGAATCACATACATTTCTGCACATGTTAATTGTTTATAATTACTACCTAGGGTTTGTTAAAGGGGGTCATCCGAGGCCCCTGACGGCCTGATGAGCCAGTTTTTTTGTTGAAAAAGGATCCTTGGTTGATGGATTATTGTGCCTTAAAATTTTATGGTGCTACGGATGCTAAAATAACCCCCCAAGAGGAGTCCAAAGGGGGGGCCTGGGGGTGGAAAAATGATGAATTTTTTTTGTTGGAAAAGGTTCCTTAGGTGTTGGATTATTGTGCCCTGAAATTTGATGATGCTAAGAAGAAGATTGCTTTCCAAAACAACTGGAACATTGTTTTTGTTCTGCGTTGAACTTTATTTGCGGACAATATATATATTTGAAGACTTTCTTACTTTGAACATTGGTTTTGTTCTGTGTTGAGATTACATGCAGACAAAATGTGTTTCGAAGAGTTCCCGAGTTTGAACATTGTTTTTTGTGTTTATATGCAGACAAAAAATTATATAAATAAAAAGAACTGTAGACCATTATCAAACACTATTATGATAAAATATGTAATACAAACCTATCTCAAAAGTTATCTTCTACCGAAGTCCGAAAAATTCTACCGAACAATATTCGCGTGTTGCAACAACAGCTCCATGATGTGTTCTAAAATAATAAATAGGAAAATATTATGTCATTTATGAACGATATTTTGTATATGTGATATTGGAATTCACAGAGAGTATGTGAAAGTATGTATGCAGATTATTTGTAGATGAAAATAAAACATGTAAACAGCATCCAAGTATAAAAATTGACCATGATATTACACTTCAACACAAAATTTTTTTTTCTGTCTCACAAAAAGTTATCTATTTTCAACATTCAAAATAATAGAAGTCAGTGAGTTTTTCTGCTAGGAAAAAAACAAAGACAGTTTCAGAAACCTTGGAACATTTCTAACAAATTGACAGTCATCAATTTTCCAATTTATACGTTGATTTTTTTATCACAGTTCAAAACCAAATTTTTTTTCATTTTAGTGATCAAATATCGCATATGAAAAGAAAACGAAAAGTTTTGAAAAGAAAATTAGCGACCGTCAGTTTGTTTGCAATGTTACGAGGATTTCAAAACTGTCTTTGAATTTGTTCTAGCATAAAAACTCACCGATTTCTACTCTTTTGAAATATCCCTAAAAATGAACTAAAAAACTATTATTTCAAATTTTTCCAAAAACAAAGGCCTAAATTGAAAAAGATACACAAGTAAAATATGTTTCTTTGCAACAAATACATTGGGTAAATTTCAAAAACTTTATGGGCTATAAATGTTAGTTTGAATGTTATAAACAAGCTGTGAATACTTCGGAGCTTATTTCACTCCGGCAGTGTTTCTTCTTAATTCTTGAATATTGCATAGGGAAAAACCATTGGGGTCCCTCTGCAGTTTGCAGCAAGTATTAATAGTTGTGACTTATCACAACTATGGAAGACTTTGTCGTAGCCTTCTTTTCTTTTCAAATCAATTATACAGTTATTTCTACTTCATCAGTCATTTCAAGGTTGACCTTCAAATTTACGGTTTATTTCAGCAGGATATATTAAACACATATCTTAGTACAGCCATACACTTACTGTTATAATGAAGGGTGAACACACATATGACAAGAGATTGATAAACTAGCAAATATCGAGGATGATAAAATAATAGACAATCCCAAACAACTTAACTCAGAGTACGCAGCGATGGTGACGAATTAAAGGTCTAGTAATTACGTTAAATCGGATATGTCAATATGAAGTTACACAGAGATTACGTAGACTCTCACTCAGAGTGCCGGCTGAGTTTTAAATTAACAAGTCAAAAGGTGGCACTAACAGACCTTTACAAGAGGAATTCTCGTACTATAATGATTCTATCTAACAGTCAACCAATGCTTAAATAGCCGCAGGGACTGCTGCTGCTTCTGTAGATTCGTTGAGACGGTTAGCAGCACTCAACCGTCGAAGACTGCTAAGCACTTTTCTCTGTTGCCTTCCTTATGCTGAGCTTGCTTTTCTTGTTGACTTATTACCAACCGATCGGGCGTAAGGTCCACGAACCGCCGTTCACTCTTTTGGTGGTGAGCCGTTCACTCTTTTGGTGGTGGAATTTCACAGTATGTACCTAAGTACATAACACTTATCTAAACTGTTTCAGACTTATTATTGGTGTATTAGTTTGTAAGTTCTGATGAAAATGAATAAAATTATATAAAGAAAACAATGTGTACTCTGCGCAATGGAGCTTGGTAACTTTGAATGACATTTTCTCAAAATGTGAGTCACAGACTTTGAAGGCCAATTTCTCCTAGTTTTGAAGTTATTGAGGAGATCTTTTTTGCATGGTGAAGATCAAGGTGAGTACTATACATGTTAGTGAACGTTTTTTGGAAAAGTTGATTAGAAATTTTTTCACTGTCCATGGAAATAAAATAACTGTTTTTAATATTCAAATAGTTGCAATTTTTTTTAGAGCATAAAAAAACTCACTAGTTTTGATAGATTTTTTATTTAATTTCAAATAAAAGAAAACATTTGTCTCCATGTAAAATATTGCCTGCGAAATTAAAATTAAAAAAAAATTTCCTTGGGAGGGAAATTTCAAAAACTTTATGTGTCATAACTGTCTATTCAAATGGAATAAACATGCTGTGAATACCCGAGAGCTTATTTTACTCCGGAAGAGTTTTATTTTATTTCTAAACAATTTATAGGAAAAAAGCGTTTGATTTCTTAAGCTTATATAAATCATAGATCATTTTACTTCTGCATCACTTAGAATTCTAACTCACCAAAATATAAAACTTAAATCTTTTTACCTTCCCTTTTTGAAGACACAGTGAGGCCATATAAGGACCACATCCATCTTTTCCATCTATATCTAGAATAGTGCTAACGCTCATCTTTAAATTATGAAATGGAAGACATAAAATCATTTTAAAAAGAAAGCTACCATGCATTAGCAAAACAACTGCTTGACATCTACCCAAAATATGCAGTTCTTTAAGGCAAATTTATCTTAGTTCACGTAAATGGTATAAAAGCTGTTTTTAAATTATTACTAACTTTTAGCTTAAATATAAGCATTATTTCCATTCAACTAAAATGAACATCAGTAACATTAACTTCATGACAAGAAATATTGATGCAAGTTTAAGTACAACTCCAGAATTTCATTCAAGAAATTTTAAATCTTAAGATTTCATGAATGAAATTTTAAAATATCTACCAATATTTTAAACAATTGTTTAGCTAGACTATTGCTTTAAATGTTCACTCATTTTTTAAGACTTTAAACTCACAAATATGCATATCTAAATCTTGTTTAGGTGTCCAAATTTCTAAAGTAATGCATAAGAACAGATCAAGTACAGTACATAGTTTTTACAAAGGCCTAAGCCAAATTTTGCTTGCATTACTTAATTACTGGAAAGCTACCAAGACAAATAACAAACAGTAATTACAAATTAAATTGTTTTATTTAATAGTTGTCTTTCTGAACACATAGAAGAACAATATATAATACCACCAACAAATTTTCCTTAGAAACAAGCTGAGAAGCAAATTACATCAACAAATTCTGATCTTGTGCTACAATACTTACGGCACTTCCACAATTCTTTGTGAAGATGCTAGAGAAAAAAAGTGCAAATTGCAAGAAATTTTCATCTGAAATTTGTTTAGTATAACGATCTTATTATTGTTTTGAATAATGTGTAAGTTTTATGGTCAATATTGAATTTAAGCCTTTCACGGAAATTAAAAATTCCGTTCCAAAGAATCACTAAAGGAACACATTTAAAAACGTTTTGCATGAATGACATTCGGCTTGCTGATCCGTTATTTTCGAGTTATTTAACTTTGAAGTTTTAAGAACGTCGTATGTAAAAGTGAAGGAACGGACACGCAAATATGCTGTAATATGGTATTAACGTAACGATGGGTGAGGTTGGGATAGGTTATGGTAGGTTAGTTGAATAAACTAACCTAAAATAACATAAATCAACCAAAAATGCTTACCTTAAGGTGAGCGTCCCCCTTTTGGACCTTTTTTTTATTATTGAACATAGAGCAATGAAATTTGGTATACTGTTAGGAAATACAATTTGGAATCGTTTATCTTTTAAGAAAAAATGCGATTTTCTTGAAAAGAAAATGGGAAATCACAGAAAATGATTTTTTTAGGGGGGGTTTTCAAAAATCTTCACCTCCAACAGTGTTGAAGCTACAGTGATTATTTTGGTATCATTGGATGCGGAGAGACAAGGGCTTTTATGGATACTATAACACATTCCCCAAATTTCCAGTTTTATATAAAAAATAAAAAAATTTGAGAGCAATTTCTGTTTTTTAAAAAATGTGGATTTATGACGTCATAACGTGCGAACAAAAGGTAGTTG
>JACJUY010007161.1:0-20986 GCA_014220935.1 Platorchestia sp. MABIK
GCTTCGTTAGCTGCGTGCTTCGTTAGCTGCGTGCTTCGTTAGCTGCGTGCTTCGTTAGCTACATGCTTCGTTAGCATGCATTTGATAAAATCTGAGAATGAGACCTACCTATATTCGCGTGTTAGCACGATCGAAATAGGACAAATCATGTCATACAAAATTTAAAAATCAATTCTACTGGTGTTCACCAAAAAAATCTGTTTATATAATATCTCGGGGAAGGAGTTCCAAGAAATTGCCAAACAGATGACCGTAACGACTTTCGAGGAGTACCGATTCAAACAATACTTGGGCAGAAATGAATTGAGTGACATCCTAAGCTTACACGGGAATGAACTGAATTGCCTTTGGCTAAATTTACGCTGGAATAAAGATCTGTGCCATAAAGAGATGTGTGCGGTAAAGTTTCTGTTGCTTCATTATTTAGATTAACGCACTCATGAGACTCGCTGTTCAAAAAGCGCATTTGTCTGCACGGTGTGCCTTATGTACAAGCAAATACTCCTTCTCTAAATAGTTTGTTGCTGAAATGATATGGTAATAGAAAAACTTCGACCTTACTAAATATAGAGAAAGGACTTGGTACAACTATACCCTGAGGTCTACCGCCATATATCACCAACCCAGTTACAGTTTGAGATGTACAAATTACGTGTTTATCGCTAAATTAAACGTGTGGAAATAAGTCACATCCATTAGTAACTTCACCTAACTTCCGCTATAGTTCTAGGTAGAGGTAGATCTCATGCTATAATGTGGTATACCCGAGGCGACAGCAGCAACAAGGACTTAGTAGAAATTTAATAGAAGAGATCGTGAGAGAACTCCAGCGAGACGTTACGTACTTTATGTTTCAAAATACTTTAGTATCTGATCCAGAGGAATTCGAAAACGTTATGCGCGTCAGTCATCGGTCTGAAAAAGGCGATCAGAAAAATGATCAATAATGAGGTCTCAATGCTCAAGAGACGTGATATGTTCTGCAGCAAAGATTAGGCAGAATTTTCGAGGCGTGTAGCTAGGGAACATGCAATAAGTATCTCTGAGCATCAGCGTGAATAAAATTAAGTGGTGGTTAACGCGCAATGTGCGCAGTAGCTCAAGATGCACTCGCCTGTTGTCTTCTTTGGAAATAGTCTATTGTTGAAATTGTAAACGCAAAGAAGCGAGGGGTACTGTTATCCAAAATCAAACATTTATATTCTAGAAATGTTGCAAGGTTGAAAATAAACTCAACACGCTGACTGCCGATTGGAGCATAAGAGTATACCACTTGGTAACAAGCTCATTTACACATCGGTGTGAATGATCAGCATTTCAATTAGTTCCACATCTTTTTTAGAAGAGATTTAAGCACATGAGGTAAAATATCACAATGCTATTACATTTTTGCACTTCTTGGGAAAGATACAATTTTTTTCGAGCAGCAAAGTCGTTTTTTTGAACTTTGTTACCTACAACCTTACTCTTCCAAGAAATGCCAGAGGCCGCCATTTGGCGGCCCCAGCAGTGAACGTGTTACATTTTTTTAGCAGACTAGCAGAAGTTTGCTAAGTAAAAAGTCCTTAATTTGTGCGGCTCTTTTCAGTGAAACGTTCAGAAACCCTTGAAAAAGGGACCGAAAAATTCTACCTAAAGGCGTACTTGTTCTCATTGAAGAAAACGGCCAAGTGCATTGAAGGATTGAAAACGAAAGTATGTGAATTTTTCCAAATACGTGAATTTCAGAAACCGAATTTTCGAAACGCAGTTCAAGGACAAAATCCAAATTCAAGTTTTTTTGGATCAACTTTATTTAAGTAAAGCATAAGTAAGGTTCTCAACATGAATAACTAAAGAGAACAAAGTTACTTTAAAACTAAGGCGAATTCAGCGCCACAAATCTGTGGCTAACGCATCAGGAACACAAGTTACGCTCAAGCGAGCTCTAAGCCGCAACTATACTAGTTACTAACTAGAACTTGTTGCTCCTCAGTAGTTGAATTTCAAATTTCACAAGGCTTAATCAATACTCTTCACAAACTCTACTTTCTAATTTAAAGTATGAAATCATCTGTCAAAGTTTGCAAATAAGTAAAAGTTTTGCACTAGATCATTAGACCACACAGGAGGTACGCGTTACACTCATTTATGCATTCAAAGTTTAAAAGCTTCTGAAAAAGCTATACAGTGAGTAAAATTTTTGAATAAGTTTGGCCGCCAATACGGCGTAAGGGCAAAGTTACTTTCGGACCTCAAAACGTGGACCGCGCAGGGCTACTAAAGCGTTAAATCCAATTTTGGCGCCCGAGGCTGCTCCGAGAGTCAGAGTTTTGGTATTACCTAATTTCAATTATCCTCTATTCGTGAAGTTGCTTGCGTTTCTTAAATAAATGGAAAATGCGGTTATTTCTCTAGGTAGCATTGTGGTGAGGCGGTCATCTACGTTTCGCTTCCCAAAAATTGGCTGGGATATAAGTTTTCTAAACTTAAATTTTTGGTAATTTTTTAATTCTGTCATTACTTCTGACACTCGTGATCAAAATGGTTCTCCAAGCGTTTGTTCGTCGATGCAAACTTTCAGTTACAATAAAAACTGAAGCAATAACTTAATTTTCCAATTATTTACACGCAAAAAATCAAGAAATCCAATTCACATACGAAGCAGATGAAAACTTTTGAACTGCTTTCCTAGATATCATGATTCAACGCCAGCGATATGAACCACTAGTATTCACAATTTATCGTAAGCCAAAATCGAATGTCCCATTCACTTTCTTAGAGTTGGACGATGTGAGTGAAAAGATAAGAATGAGTTCGATGACAAGACACTGGTAATCTAGTGAACACTAACAATTATAAAATTTTGACTTAGGAAGATAAATCGCATATCTGTAAGTTTTTAGAAGCATCGTCCACTTTAAAACGAGCTTCGACATAAACAGAAACACTAATGTCCCTGCACAATACAACCAAGCAATCGCTAACGGCATTTTCCTAACAGGACATCTTCTTCGTTACACTAAGTTCTTCTCTTCATAGCACACATGTAATCGTAATTATCTCTACCGAAAAGGTTTTCCTGTACCTTAGAATATTAATTCATAATGCACACTATATGAATACCTTGAAGTTCCCCTCACGGTCGGATGTTTTGTGATGCTGCTCTGAGTATATCTCACGAAAAGGGTTGAACGTTTGTCATTAAAAAACACAGTCTAGTTGAGTTTCATATTTTTACCTTCTATTCAGAGCCTAGACATCCTCTATTCGTCATGTAATCTCTAGTTCATAGAATGCTTATAAACTCTGATAAAGTAATAAATGCCAATTGTTTGCTGTTTCGGGCTAAAACTGGAAGAAATACCGTTATAACTCACTGCTCAATCAATTACAGATTCAATCGATCTACGAATTGACTGACTGTAAGCATTGAAGACAACAAGCTTTGAAATAACCCCTCGTTAGCTTTTGAGTCGATGTCTGGAATTTAGAGGAACCCCTTTAAGGAAATAAGTTTCACATCAATAGTCAAAAGTCTCAGAGTAACTTAATTTGCCAGACCTAATGCGTCAGCAAATTCTATTCTACATTTTTTTTAAAAACTCTGACCCGAAATACTTTTATACTACTTTTGCTGTGGAGAAAGTCTGTCTCATCGATATGAAAATCAGATATACAGCGTTCCACGAAATGTTTTCTCACACTACTTCTCCAAATCGCTACGAAATTATTTATTCAACTTTCAAGGGGCTATCTCGGTCTACATTTCGAACATCCCCACGACACAGCAAAACAATTGGCCACGCGAGTTCTTCTACGTAGACTGCCGTTAGGTAAGTATACCGCTTACGGGACAAACGTGGTTACTTTAAGTAGAAAATTCGTAATTACAAAATGTCAGGTTAGGATATGTTAGATTGTGTTAGGGTGTGTTAGGTTAGGACAGGTCAGCTTCGGTTAGGTTTGGTTGAGCTAGGTAAGGTACGATAGCTTAGGTAAGGATAGTTTCAGTTAGGTCATGATAGGTTTGGTCTGGTTAGGTTACGTTAGGATGGGTTAGGATCGGATACGTTAATTAAGTTGGGATCTTTTAAGTTCGAGAAGGGGAAAAATGATGGTTAATGTTTCCACGTCGGTCGCTAGTTCATGGTGATACAGAATTGAATAAGACATGATAAACGTGCAAAAAATAGTCTGTTTTTAGGGGAAGAGTGTAAATGATCTAAGGACTTTTGACCTTACAGGTAGAGACTGAGAATCAAGAAACGCTCATTTTCATTCATTTTTCAAACAGAAAATTTTCCTGCCAGTCCATCCTCAAGCTCCTCTGTTCTTTAAAAATTTGAGAGTAATAAAAGTGTACATAGCATGCAATGTTCAGTTATGGCAGGTCGCTGTTATTACATTCGAATCTGAATTTTATTCCTGATTGAATTATGAACATATTTTATCAGTTTCATTTGTTCCATGGCATTGAAAAATATGCGCAAGAAACTTATTCGCAGGTAACTTTGAATAATCTTTTGAAAAGAACTTGTTCTAGGAACTTCACCAAGCTCGCTTAAAATTTCGTATAAAATGCTAGAGCTCAAAATAACTCGTTGTACTAGACGTTGAGCTCTGTTTTGTCTTGGAAATATGATTCGAACAACTTTAACAAGCAGAATTTGATTTTCTTCGTTAGTTGGATGAATATTTTTTCATGCATTCGTGAGCGTACAGTTCAGTATAAAAATCTTTGGTAGTAGATGCTCCGAAATTGAATTGTTTACTTTAGCTCACACTAAAATCAAGTAAAAATTCAAAAAATTACAATTCCTCAGTAATTTCTTCGTAAACCAATGGAACAACATATACATACATATATCATCTGAAATGAACTTTAAATTTGCATCAACCTCATTTAAAAAGCAAATTATGTAATAATTTTTGTGTTCAATCGACCTCGTAAAAAAATTCCCGTTGTTTCTCGGCAATCGCCCCATACTCATAAGCGTGTAATTTTGTTTGTGTCGCGGAGTATAGGGAGAAATTATTTTTAGGAACACTACCTCATTCACTTCAAAGCAATCGTATTTTCCATCTCATGCTGACATTTTGTGTTGCTATTCGTAGGGATCAGTTCCCCGATCTCAGAACCAAAAACAGGAAGGGGGGAATCTTTACAACCAATTTTATTTGCATGGTAAAGTTGAATTGTTAAAATAGGACAATGGACCAAAATCGACCATGATTCTCCAGGAATAATTCCCAGTTGAGAAGATAACATGAAAAGAATATCTATATCCTAGCTAAAATTTTGTGAGTTGGCTCTGCTATTACAGGGAGTAACGAGTCGCGCAAATGTCAAGTCTCAATTCACTCTGGAGCACGCTGCACTGCCACCGGCAAGAGTTACAATTTTATACACCTATATGACGGTAGAATGATATTTACTGAACTCATAAACAGAAGCATTTCTCTATTCTAATGTTTTGTCTTTTTAATTGCTCTACTTTGAGAAGAGGCGGCACAAGTTTCAGTCAGTGACTGTCAGAAAACAGTAAACTAAGCTATGTGAGTGTTATGATAGCTATCTGTCATCTCTTGCCTTCAGTTTTTACTGTTAAAGTCCGAAGTAAATAATTTACGCTAAATTTAAAATTATCATACCTGCTTCTAGCATTACTGATAGGGCACTGTTCATTTTGTGATATTCTTATACAAATTTTCCGAACAAAAATATTCCAGAGCGTGGAAGGAAGCGCCTTCTTTTTAACTGCAGCGCAGGTCGGACGGCAGAGAAGGTCGTACGTCAAAAGACCGAAGGTTGGCCGTCAGCGTCTCGAATTATGAGGATGAAACATGCTTTTTTTGTTCACGTGAGTTGCGTCAGCAAAGATGGAGCCACACACCGGAATTTTTTACGCGTGAGTATTTCAGCGGTGTTGATGGACTTACTAGGCTCTACTCTCGGAATCAACTCATTATGTAAAAATAATTGCTGAAGTTGATCATCCTGGGAGAAGCAGATGTAGTTTTTTCTAGGTAAGCAACGTTGATCAGGTTGCATGTCTGAAGGTTGCTCGTGGTATTATTTTTCCAAATTAACAAATGAAAAATAATAAATAGATTTTGTAATAAAAAACACAGATGCTGCGAGGTAATCAAATGAAAATATTAAATCATCGATGGCAGATTTTATTTTTTAAACGTTTGCTAACAATAATATTGATTAGGTGGTTCAGTCGTGAAACTTTTTTGCTATTTTCTTACAACTATTTAAATTTTTAGCGGATTTCCTTCTCATCCCCGAGCAGTGGAAGAAAATGAAAACTTCGTAAATGGGACCAGTGAAATCGTTGAATGAGGCATTGGCCTATACCATAATGAGTGAGAGTGCAATTGACAAAACTCTTTTTGAAAATACCTTTCGACATAAATTACATGTGATCTGGTGTACTACGTCTTATAACTAAAAGCGATGTGGATCATGATGTCTTTTTTAAGCTGCTCCATCAATTTGAGCATAATTCCAATTGATTTCAGCCCCCAATGATGTCTAGCACCAAAGTGATTTGACCTTTCAACGATAGATCAGAATTGGTCGATTTGGATGAAATTTGAAGGATGAAGAGCACTGAAAAGAGTGGAAAACATGAGTTGCCGCTGACGCATTTTTTCCATTCTCTGTGTTCCACGCTGTGACTCACTGAAAAAGCTGACAGCTGAGCCATCATGCCCTATCACAGAAATATAGACCGTCGCCCTCTTTTCGGTCGTTGCTGCGTCGTCCCGCATCAGCATCAGATTGAGATTCATGGCCGAAAGTTTTTTGGGGCTCTTTTGTGCCATTAAAGTTCGACTGTTTACTCCATTTAGTCGAATTAAACTATTGTGAACGTATGCAGAAATTATCTCTCATTATTGTTCCAGTATTTTCTGTATATAAATACGGAACAAAAAGTTGCCGTATTATTTTGAGATAATTTCACACATGAGACAGATATTGTTTATTTTTCTATAGAAGTTAAGCCGTTGTTTCCACCCAATGTGTAATGCGGCAGGGGTAAAAATGTCTTTCATTGAGCAATAATTACCAAAACCGTTGTTATTGCTTTTTTATCTTCCTTACGCTTGAGAGGAAGTGATGCTGATGAAGTGAAAGGTGATGACATATTATGGAGGAACTGTGCGTAAGGTTTGGAATGCAAAAAACGTAAATATGTGGGTTACGATGCTTTCACTACCTTCGCTCTCTAAGACGTGTGATAAATTATTCTCGGAACCTAAAATTTGAAAAGTTGATGAATCGTCTTTGTTTTCATCTGCGATTTCGCAATAACATGCAAAAACTTTTCGATTTTATGACATGATTCTAGTTTAACTGATATTCATTTTTTGAGAATTTTTGCGTTTTTCAAAAAGTGAGCTGGCATAGGTTGACACTTCTAGTTCTTTTTAGTTATTAAGGCAATTTTACGTTGCCAAATTTAGATAATGCTAATGCATGTCTGAATTTTAAACTTAAACTTTCTTTCGCAAATTTATGCATGTGTGGGGATTGTCTCGTACTGTTGTTTTAAGTAATTATAATGTAATTTATCGTTTTCGAATTGACTAGCGTTACCACAAATCAAAGATGCCTTGTGTTGTAGTTGAGTATTTCATAACTCGTATGAAAGTATAGTCTGCCTTCTGTATCAACGCCACGTTGTATATGAACGGAATTACGATTGGCACGTGAGAACTAACTGTACACAAGTCTGGGGTTCAAACGAGACTGTCCTGTTAATGGCATTCTTGCTAAAAAAAATGCAAAGACTGGAAATGTAGTATTTTTTTAACAGAATATCTTCATTATCCCCCCAAGACAACAATGAGGCTATGCAAAAGGTAAATGACGTTAACGATTTACCATAGAAAGTTCAACATTGTAATTTTACCATCAAAAAACAATCAGCACAAACCTGTGAAAACGGACAATAATCAACTGCCCGACGACAATAAAAGTTTAACTGGAGACGAAGTTCTTGAGTGTCAGTCAGCATCGAGTAAGTCTAGGTTCAGCACATATAGGCCTTCTTCCTCCACGTCAGCCTCGAGTGTCAGCCCACATGCAATGTCACGAGCGCGTCCAGCCGACAGTCAAGCTCGCAGTTACTCGAGAAATGTTGTGTTTGTCTCTAACATTTTCATATTCTAATCTACTATAAACTCTACCGTGACGCTGCGAAGTCTTGCAATGAACCAGACTACTGTTCTAAAAATTTAATTCGCATCATAGCAGGAAATGAAGTGCATTTGACATCAATCTTTAGGTTTTCCCACCAATGGGGCTGGTGTTAATTTTCTCGTAATTGCATTGAGAGAGAAAAATTGCGCATTATTCGCTGGTACAGATGATTTGGGAATCAGAGTGATATATGTACTTCATTGGCGGGATAAGTGTCGCGTATTCCTTTGGTGGAATGCAATGGTGGGTAATTGTAACAAAAGATGTTACTGTAGTGCAAAATTAATGATATCAATGAAAGAAGTGTTGTCATTCAAGTTTAACTAGATGTTACTGAGATGTGACAGTGACGTTTCGTACTTAAGTGTAACTAGGATGTTATTCAAATTTAATAAGTGTAGAAAGTTATGCTACAAGTAGTGACGAGTTGTAGTGTTAATTGCTAAATGATGCATTAGATGGAATATTTTTTGCGAGTTATTGAAAAACTACGATTTTAAATCATATTGCCGATTTTTTTAGAACGACTCCAAGTTTCGCTCCTGATCCCGTGGCAGGAACCGGGGCTTGGCAGACACAACATCTACTCAAATTCCTTCAACACAAGTTTGTTTTCATCACTGCTCTGAACGTAGTCATTTTGGTTATTTTTATTTCCCTGATATTGAGAGCTAAAATAGAGGCCCTGAATTTCAAAAGTTGAAAAAGATGAATCAGTTCGAAAATTTCAGCTCATGTTTTTAAGACAGACCTTGAATTTACCTTATCACTAATACCCTTCTTTGGTTCGGATATATTGGATCAGTGGTTCATTATGAGCAAAGGCCTCATGCTGTCGTGAAAGCACGAACTCCAGGAGTGTGCGCCATGGAGAAAAGAAATTCCCTTAATCCTCGCTGTTATCCGGATAGCATTAAAAAGTTTTCAAGGCCACCGATAGCAAAAAACAATCGGAGAGGCTGCGACTCGCTCCTTTGCTCCATTTTTTATTTATTCATGGAGGTTTCAGTAGCACTTCAGCTTGCCAGTGGAATTCAAAGTTAAATATGGGTAGCAATATCCGGAGTGTTTTCCACAACTTCTAAACGTATATATACATATATACACACTGGTGTATGTTGGCAGCAGGTCATTTTGCAAACACACTTCGTTAAAAGTTAGATGGCACATATCCTTTATTCTCTTGATCACTAGTTTTTCAAGAGTGCGGAATTTTAAAAGTATAGAAGCTGGTACTATTCTTAAGATACATTTCGAAAGCCATTAAGATGCAATAAAACTTGGAGTCATGACGAATTTCTTCAAATTTAATACTTGATTTCTTCAAATTTAAAATAATACGAGTTAAGAGGACAACGTTTCGGATGTCACGCACCCATAATCATGCCTAAATAGAACTAGTCGGAACAAGCAGGTCGCTGATACTTATAACCTAATGTAGGGCTGCCAAGTCGTAATTTGTTTAAAATTCTTGTAGAAATTTCGAGAAGGTAAAAGACATTTCGGCGTCCTAAAATGCAACCTATCAAGATAAAAATGTAGTCTAAATATGAGATGAATTGCTAAATAAAATAAACATAAGGTAAGACAATGGGTCAATCTTGATGAACTGTCGTAAAATGAAATTAAAAATGTCTAAAAAAAAATCCTAGAGAATGAAAAATATTCAAATAAAGACGAGAGAATTAATTCCAGAAAAAACTGGGATACAGAGCGAAACAAAAACAATAACAAAAAGAAAACAAAAGACCAATAACACTAATGAACTAAAAAACTATAAATAGACCTAAGAGGAATTAAAAAATCTTCAGTACTCTATCCCTCCCTTCATCTTGACTGTTAAGCTTCGGATTGTTTTCTGCGATGAGTAGTGCTTTCATTAAAATCAAATCTTGTTTGGATAATCCTCGGTATAAAATTTCAGTATTTCCAAGTAAGGTGCTGGGCCTGGTACGCAAAATATGATGAGCCTCTCGCTGGTGTTTTAAAATCGATTGATGTTGGCGGAATCTTTCTTTAATAGTTTGTTCTGTGTAACCAATATACTTTGAAGAATTACATTCTTCCCGGTCGCATGTATACTGGTATACCACATTGAACTCTGGTGTCGGAAGGTTAGGTTTGTTCCTTATGACGAGGCTTTTCAATTTCTTGATTTTTAGAAAATATTTAATTTAATGCGGTTGGAGACGTCCTACGGTTCTATATATGTTTCGATGATTTTTCTCAAGTGATGCTCTTCCATTTTGTAGTTTGCAGTCATTTGATTTTCAAAATAAAAATTAATAAATCTTGTGTGATTTTCGTCATCGGTGTTAACATTTTTCTTCTGTGAAAATTTGCTTACTTCACTATCGATGATGCTCATGGGGAAATTATTATCGGTGAGACGCTGTTTAAGGTTATCGATTTCAGCGTGAAAGATGGCCCAATTGCTACTAATAATGTAGGCACGATGTAGTAGCGTTTTTATAACTCCGGTTTTATATCTTTTAGGGTAAATACCTAAATAATTGATGCATTCTCCGTTGGATGTAGATTTGGTGTAAACAGAAGTTTGAAGGGCATCATTGTATTTCTTTATGAGTACGTCTAGAAATACTAGCTGGTTGTCTCGCTCTTCTTCGCATGTGAACTTCAAGACCGAATTTTCTTCAAAAGCATGTTTAATACGAAGAACTTGTTCCATATTTTCAACTAGTAAAAAGATATCGTCGACATACCTTGCGTAGCGGATGGGTATCAAGTCTTGCCGGAGGGTAAATACGGTTTCTTCTAAATGTGCCATATAAAAGTTTGCGAAACTAGGTCCAAGGCTACTTCCCATGTATCCTAGTTTTTTCTGGAATTAATTCTCTCGTCTTTATTTGAATATTTTTCATTCTCTAGGAATTTTTTTTTAGACATTTTTATTTCATTTTACGACAGTTCATCAAGATTGACCCATTGTCTTACCTTATATTTATTTTGTTTAGCAATTCATCTCATATTTAGACTACATTTTTATCTTGATAGGTTGCATTTTAGGACGCCGAGATTTCTTTTACCTTCTCGAAATTTCTACAAGAATTTTCAACAAATTACGACTTGGCAACCCTACATTTGGTTCTAAGTATCAGCGACCTGCTTGTTCCGACTAGTTCTATTTAGGCATGATTATGGGTGCGTGACATCCGAAACGTTGTCCTTTTAACTCGTATTATTTGAAATTTGAAGAAATCAAGTATTAAATTTGAAGAAATTCGTCATGACTCCAAGTTTTATTGCATCTTTATGGCTTTCGAAATGTATCTTAAGAATAGTACCAGCTTCTACACTTTTAAAATTCCGCACTCATGAAAAACTAGTGATCAAGAGAATAAAGGATATATACACACGTATATACAGTACATATAAATGATGACCAACACAAGTCCGGAAGCTCTTCTTCCTAACTAAGGCATGTATCATTCATCAGATATGATGAAGGGCATTAACGATGAGATTCACTGAGAAGAAATATCAACATTCTTTTTCTTTTCCTAAAATGATCAAAAAATTCCAAAATTTTGTTCAAGGGTTAACGCGATTTAATTGGTGCTACCACAGCAACTGCTACATTAAAAAGTTTGCGGCGAAAAAACTTGTAGTTAGACGACCAATATCACTGGCACAAAAAATCACTTCCAATATTTGTCCATGATTTTCATGACATTAGGATGCTCAGTACTACGCAGCAACTAGAAAATAGATAAGTTTACGAGTCATCATTGATCGCTTCCGGGCAGGAAAAATGGCGATCATAACTTTTTTTAATTCGAATTTAAAATACGCTGCTGAACTCGACTGCGTTTCTATTTTCGCATAAATGAGAGAAAAGAAATCTTGTTTGATTATTTGTATTACGCGCATGAGGCTGAGGGAACGCTATGGAACTCAGGCGTTCGTTTACTTTGAGAACCTTATTCTACTACCAAATTCAAGAATGTGGTTCTCTATGTGCGTTTTTAATTCGAAATAAAGGTTGAATGTCGCCACTGATGAATACCCACAGGCAAAGTGAAAATGCAAGCAGTTCTAGCTATGTACAATTTTGTTGAAAGATATTATTTACGGTTGGTCAATCTGAAAGACCCGAGTCGAGGTATCAGCTGGGAGGAAGGAAGAGCTGGGCGAAAGAAAGTGGCCAAGTCTCGAGAGCTCCGGCGCTGCGACGGTGGTCTGGCAGGGAGCCCTTGTTTCTTAATAGAATCAACGGCGCGTGCTTCCGAGCGTCGCCCAAATGAGTCCGGGACCATTGTAGCGAAACCTTCTAAAGATTTGGTCGGAGAGCGCGGTGATTTGTGGCGTGATGAAGCCAACCTACAGCGAGGCGCTGCCCCTACAACTAAATGAAATGACAAGAATAAGATGATGAAAGTTGTTCCTTTGCTGCGTGGTCGCAGCGAGCCTCAACGTAGCGAGGCTCGGAGATAAGCCGTGATTGAGGTATCGCTCGACTCGCAATGAACCCGAATAACAATTTCTTCATACCGAAACTCAATTGCTAAAGCGGAATAATACTGAATACATTCATGCAGATTGTCCCTTGAATATTCATTCATTCATCGCCCTCTGAATTTTTAATTGTCTGGGAATTTTTGTAGGTGATATTGTACAATTCAATAATCAAGTTACTCATGTATATGGAAGTTGAATTTTTTTTTCCAGATTCCAGTCAATAATCATGTTACAGAGCTCAGGCTACAATTTGCCTTCAATCAAATAAATCATGAAGCACCCTGTCTTCAGAAGCATTAGTCTCGGAGTTGAAAGAGCTACTTCCACTCTAGAATATTTAAACTGAGGCGTGCAAAAACGGAGAAATTTTACAGAATTTACGTTCTAATGAAAATATAGATACTTATTTGTTGTCATTTTTCGCTTGAACTCTTATGTATTTTCTCTTAACAATAACGTCACCCGATTTAAATGCTTGTTCAACCTCTGCATTGAGGACGGACAAGCAACACTCTCATAGTTTGCACACAAAACACGTGAAATTTTTCACTTCTCCAGTAGATGCAACGTTGTCCGTGGGTACTGCGCTGCAGACAACGACTTCATTCATGCCAGGTATTAGAGATGGAAATATGAGTTACAAAATACTTCCTCCTCTGGAATTTAAAAGCAAACTCACTGATACGAATTTAACTGCAACGCTGTGGAAGCTGATTCAGAGACAACACCTTGTTATACCGCACAGGGCTCGGTTATGGTAGCGTTAAATCCACTGAGCAATTTGTTCCTGACTTGCTTTCTACTTTAACGAATTATCTCATTTCAAGTATTTCAAGAGGTTCCTGGGGTAGTGCGAGCGCAGAGCAAAACACGTTAAGATTTAGTGGAGAAAACCCTGCACATACAGTACTCAGTTTTCATTCAAATAGGAGTGAACATAAGCCAAAGAGTGATTTATTATTCATTTTTCGTTGCATGTTACCAGCATATCATCTGATCAGAAACATTATCTTAGAAAAAGTTTTGTCGAGTAGTGCTTAGAAAGGGATTTGTTCAAGAGGAAGTATATGTGTGTGGTGAACGGGAACGAAGGCATAATAAAAATGAGAATAAAAAGTACAGCCAAAGAATGGCATTAAAACGATGTCAGGAAGAGTAGCCATTATTTACTCTCGAGCAAAAATTTGTCCAACGTTTTGTGTTCGGATGACTGCGTGGGAGGAGCTGCCAATCATCAACATTTGCAGGGAAGAACAGAACGCTGATTTATGCGCTAGTGCAGTCCTACTTCTAGTCCTTATCTGGTGGCTACGTGTGAGCATTGCCTTTAGCTTCCCAGGTCTGTTTGCGACGCTATATAGGACTCAAGTAATGAGTGAAACATAAACCTTAAAGGAAGATATTGGTGTATTATTTAACTATTTTTCATCAGAAAAGAGGAAAATTCGGTAGGTCAAATGCATAGGAGCTGTAAAATGAAGAATACTGCTGTATCCAGCTTTTGCTGGACATGAAACAAATACAAAAGTAAAACCACCTTACCACACATGCACTGGCCGTTGATCCCGGTTTACTTCATTCCAATGTGTTATTTGCGAGTTACTGAAAGTCAGTAGAAGCAACTCAATACAATTATTAAAAATCTGGTCTTAGAAGTTGCTAAGATGTTATCCATCATGAGTCCTCAGAATAACGATGTAGGATGCAAATCTACTGCTTGTATAACAAGTGTGGCACAGAACAAGAGTGGCAAAGCTCATGGAGCTTTGAGGCTCACCAAATTAAAAACGTTTCCATCATTTAGCTGGGAGTTGTACAAGATTTATGACTTATTTTTAGGCTGAATGTCTCAGGCACGAGTGAGCTCATGCACCACTCCTGCTTATGCAGCAGGAGGGGTGCTTCATTATTGTGTTTATCACGGAAAAGTCTAAAACTAGACGTTTGTTAGGTTTTAGCAAGAAGCTAGCGGCTTACACAAAAATCTGCGTCAAATTCTTTAAAACAACAGAGATTCGGTGAACAACTGTGAGTGAAATGCGCGACGCACCTGGAATCCAATTACGAGATTTACAGAATAACGACGCTGATCCGGTGTTAGAGCTGGGCTTGTCAAAGAACTCTTCACTTTGGCTAGGCAAATCGGTAAAGTTGCAATGCTTAAAGGTTACTCCCATTACAAAAAAGTTGATATGTGGTCAAAATAAAATATTCGGAGACTTACACCCACATTAAGAATAATTTTGCATAAATAATTAGATTACCCTAGAATTATGGTCTAGTTTACTTCATGTCATACGAACTGATTCGATATTTACCGGTCACCTGTGAACTATAGGCGCTAGTCCATGTAATATTATTTCTAATAAAACCATTTGGATGAAAGTTTACAGGTCATTATCTTTAAGTAAAAAGAAAAGGTTGGAAGGATCTGCTAACCAAAAGTGTAGGGACCGCAAACAACTGCCAATTTTTAGCCACTGGGAAAAGCGACGGCAGAAATTGAATTATGAGCCAAATACTCTCTTGACAAATTATTCTCTTTGTAATTGACCGCAGAGCCTTGAAACCAAGTACAATAAGCTAAAAGTTGAGTCATTTTCTTTGCTACAGAGTGAATTGATGCACGTCTGTCGCCAAAACATGATTCAATTAGGGATTTTAATTATTCTAGAAACACGTGATGGTTTATACAATATTTTTCAGCCCTTTAGTGGAAGATTCCAAAAGCGTCTTAACAATAAGAGATGAAAATTGCATGCACTTTAGCCGCTATTTCAGCATTAGATACGTTATTTTTAACTGTTGTTAGTTAAAAATAAGGTAAGTAGAATTATTAACAGAATTAATAAAAATTGCCCATCTGGCTTGAAAAATGCCTGAATTGGATTATCTGGTCAAGTACGCGAATCAATATTTAATCCACAGTATGATATGTGTATAAAATCCCGTCCTGTATTTATAAGGCATGTGATACTTTCGTTCAAATATATACAAGCACATCTCAGTCATGTTACTCTTTTCACGGTCTGGCCACGCTATCAACACTATATTGGAGAGTAAGCAGAATAAGCAGTTCGGGAACTGGTTCGGAAGATACAACTTATAGTCTCAGTGTCTTGAAAACTAAAGACTTTTGAAATATTCCTCATTTGTGTTGAAATGTTCATTTTGCGCGTCTCTGCTCACCGCCAGAGTTTGTGCTTTTCGTTTTTAAAATCCGTGCAGAGTGACCAGCACTTTGTTGAGCAAACTTTAGCACAAGATTTCGGACCGCTGAAATAAACACTTATCACTCAGAAACCGCGTAATCAAAAATACTTCGTTAGAGAGTTACAAAAACTTGAAATTTGAAATATCTTGGAGAAAAACTAGTGCTTTAAGAGCGTCAGGAAAATGAATTGTAGAAGTTAGGGAAGCCTTTTTGTCATGATAACAAGAAATATAATGACAGCCTTAATTACTATGATCATAAGAAACAGATTATAATTTAAGTTTGGTATTTACAAAAAATGTTCAACATGACGCCCATCTGTTGCGATGCAGGCGTTCAAACGCGTATGTAAAAATTGCTGGCCGCGACTGAAGACATCAGGAGTTTCACTGATACTTACAGAAACTTCAACAATGTTACCGATGAGATCTTCTTCGGAATGAATCGTTTCGTGTGACAAAATCCTCAAATGTCTCTAAAGTAGAAATCTAGGAGCGTAATGTCGGGAGACTTTGGTGGCCATGTGAAAATTTCAAGTTCTTGTAACTCTTTAACGAAGCATTTTCGACAAGATAGTTATTCAGTAAAAAGTTTACATTTCTACGACCCCAACATTATACTGAAGTTCCTCAACAAAGTGCAAGTATATATTACAGTACAATAAAGGCACAACTAAAATTTCGAAGTAATCCTTTCAAAACAGAGTATGACCTAATAGCTAAACATAATTGTGTGCCAAAAATTGTAACATTTAACCCAGTACATACTCAGCCAAACACACACACACGTATCAAAAACCATTTAGAGCTATTAGAAACAACACTGAGTTTTTATGTGCTGAGTTTAGTTCAGTGAAAATGTTGACTTTACATTAAATTTGCAAACCTAACAATACTTGCCACATAAACCGTAAATTGTTAATCTGTTTCATATGCATTCGTTTTTATCCTCATTATTCATCTAAATTTGAGGTTAGATAGAAGGAATCAGTTAAATTTGGGCGCGAAGTACCGTAGAATCCAAGCAAGTGTGTCATGACCACGCTAAGTGTGTCATGTGACCCAGAAAACTGTACCTTAGCACTTCCGAGACACAATTGTGTTTCAGTTTTATGATAAGCGTATGACACTCTTGAGTGTTTCAAAAATCACTCAAATTTCTCTCAGAGTAACAAACACACTCTCAGTTCAGCATACCAAGTAGGTGTCATTGAATAATTTGATCGCTCATGAATTGCGGTCAAGTTGAGGTTTGTTTGTGAGTGTGTGCGAGGATTCCAAAATATGAAGCTGTTCGCTATTTACTTCACATGGAGTTTATAAATTAGAAATTTTGAAAGAGAGGTCGAAATATCACTGAGGCTTTGATACCAGATTGGGCAAGACATGCAAGTGAGCAACCTGATCCATGAGAATACTTTGAATGCTGCCTGTGATGGAGTAAAAGTTGAAGGTTAGTACCCCAACATTCGAGTTCTAGCGGTAATCACTCATTCCCATTTGTACAGGAACAATCTCATCCTAATTTCGAATTATTTCACCCTGGCTGCATTTTGACTCAAAGTTATTTTTGCTTCTATTATTATAAACATTATTGTTTCATTATTATTGTTATTAACACAATATTCCTTAGTGTCTTTTGTTGTATTGATATGGTCAATGCTTGACTAAAACGGAATATTCCTTGATACTAACCCAGAAGTAACTTCAACTCACTGTACTTTAACCTCAACGAATCTGAGTACTTCGAGCTCAAATCTTTCAAAATTTCAAAAACTCTAGACCAGTAAAGAAGATAAAATGCTTTTTCTCTCTACTAGAATTTTATTCACTTTATCGTGAGGTAAATAAATGGTTCAGTCATTGATTTAAATTGCAATTTCGATATTTATTGGTCATGAAAACATTCAGAATAGTATAACTATCAACATGATAAATTTGAAACATTGAAGAACATTCATTCCTCGCAAAAAGATGACAAACGTGTTGATGATGTGCGAGCAATCATTTCAAATTCTCATAATACTAACATTCCACTTTTCATTGGAACTTAAAAAATCTTGGAACATTTCCATATTGGAGCAACCTAAAGATCACTCTCTAGAAATCTGGAGGCCTTTGTCAACAAACTAGCTAACTTAGCTCGGTTGCTAACAAAATAATGTAATAATCTCCTATGATAGAATTATTTGTGGAGGTTTCAATTTAGATTTGTGTGATATAAAAATTACGAAGCAACCGTTAGCTTTCCAACTTTAGCAGACTAAAAATTCCATTTCCTCACATAAGTAAACCTACAAGAATTTTCACAGACTCTGCTATGGGGAAATGATCATATGGGTCAGAAACTTGAGTTTCCGTAAAAATGTCAATCAGCATAATGAATACAACTAATAGTTGTATTAACATAACTAATCGATTATTTGTATTCATTATGTTGATTGACATTTTCACCGAAACTCAAGTTTCTGACCCATGTGATCATTTCCCCATATTCTTCATGAAGAGAATGATTTCCATGAACAAATTTCGACTCAATCGATATCTGTAGTGTCGTATTATCGACACAACTTGATGTATTTTCAGCGGTTGCTTCAAACTACCAATGTAGGAGCTACAGTATCAGAAGCCGTAAACTTCTACGGAGCAAGGGAAAGTAAAAGCACAGCAAGGCTCCTAATAATGTACTGATTCCGTCGTTGACAGACCTTCCTTAAAACTAGCAATGCCCTGAAGTCAAACAAAGATCTTCCGTAGCTTGTAAAATGCAAAGCGTAGCAAGACATCATAAAGGACTTCGCAGGCCAGCTTCCGGCGGTTGCGGTCTAGGCATTTCGGACCTATCCGAACCCAAGTGCAATCCGGCGGCGCATCCGGCGGCGCCTGCCATGCAAGGCTCACACTTAGATTCAACAATTTCCCTTCCTGTAGATGAACATATGAAAAACGGAAGGCATTACTCAACAACCCATTCGCATTACAGGTTTAGTTATTCTACCTGATCTACGCGGTTCATTTTGTACAGATGAGCTGCTAACAGGCGGTAAAGTAGAAGGCTCAGCCGCCTTGCTACTGAAAGATCCCAAATTACTAGAAGAATGAAGCAGCTGATTTGAATGTCTCTTCCAGATTACATTTAATGCTAAGATTTGAACATGAAAGATATTAACAGCAACTTTACCAACAATAATTCCCTTGAGCCACTTGGGACCATATCTCAAATTCAGAGCAAGAACATGATCACCGACATCAAATTGAGTTACATACGTAGGCTTAGACCTGGACACAGAGTATTTAGGATGAACTCTATCTCTAGAAGTACCAAATTTATGATTTTTCAGCGCAACAGAGGGAGCAATTTTTGTGACACTATGAGGAATGCAATGTGATTGAAATAACGCTTTTGCAAGACGTGATTTGAACGATTCGGAAGAAGAGAGTTTTTTTAACAGATCTTTAATGACTCTTACCCCCCTCTCAGCTTGACCATTGCTTGCTGGAGAATAGGGCGGAGGTGTAAGGTGCTCAATGCCGTTGGAAATTAGAAAATCTTTAAAGTCCTGAGATGAAAAGTTAGAAGCATTGTCACTTACGAGCACATCACACAACCCGTTTCTGCTGAAAATCATTCTCAAAGCATCGACAGTATCTGATACACTCGTGGATGGTACAACTTCGCATTCTATGTATTTAGACAATGCGTCTACAGCAATGAGAACAATTTTATTATCGTAGAAAAAGTGCTCAACATGACTACGTTCAAAAGGACGAGAAGGAGTAGGCCATTCTACATATTTAGACTTAGGTTTTGCTCGATTTAATTGACATTGAGGGCAACTTTTCACGATATCTTCAATAGTTTTGTCCATTCCGGGAAACCAAATAACAGATCTGGCCAAGGACTTCATGCCACAAATGCCAGGATGTCCATCATGAAATGCTTCAAGTACTAAACTCCGTAATGATTTGGGAATTAAAACCCTTTCTTTATAAAGTGTACAACCTTTCATGATGGTCATCTGAGGTAGCAGATTCTTAAATTTAGACAAATTAGAATTAGGTTTAGGAGGCATGCCAAACTTTATGTATTGCTTGAGCTGACACAGTTCACTATCCGCATCAGTGTGAGTTTTTATATTTTCACACGTAACTGGAGTTTTCTCGAGAGAGTTCACTGCAAAGATCATTTCGTACGGTTCTAGTTCTGTAACCGTTGTGGGTAGAGGAAGCCTACTAAGACAATCGCTATTTACGTTAAATTTGCCTTTCGAGTAGTTGAAAAGATAGTCAAACTGGGATAGTCTGAGAGCCCATCTTTGAATACGAGCGGAACAATTGAGGTGTACACCCTTGTTATGTGCAAAAAGTTTACTAAGAGGTTTTTGATCGTTATGAATAATAAACTTAGCACCAAGAAGAAATTTCTTGAATTTTTCAACACCGTAGACAACACTAAGGCTCTCCCTTTCGATGTTAGAATAGTTTCGCTCTGCATTATATAGAGATCTAGAAGCAAATTGAACAGGACACCAATCATGAGAAGGACCAACGCGTTGCATGAGTACGGCAGCAACCCCATAACCAGAAGTATCCGTTTCAAGGAGAGTTTCATGGTTGGGATCAAACAATTTCCGAGGCTCATGCGAACGAAAGATATCCTTGATTATTTGGACACTTTTATCCTGCTCTGGAGTCCACCGGAAAGGAACATCTTTCCTAAGTAGCGAATGCAGAGGATGCATGACAAGAGAAAAATTGGGTACAAAACGACTGTAGAAATTACACAATCCTATGAAAGCTTGCAACAGTTTGAGGTTTTTGGGAACAGCAGCATTGAGAATTGCGTCTACTTTCTCAGAATTAGGGTGAACACCTTTGTTATCGAAAACGTAGCCAAGATAAGACACACGATCAGTTAAAAAGGCACATTTAGAAAGATTTAAGCAAATTCCAGCATTTTTGACGACAGACAACACTTTGTCAAGAACTTCCAAATGAGCATCATAGGAAGAGGTCAAAATGAGTAGATCATCCTGGTACACAATGATGTTATCGATGCCAGAAAGAGTCCTGTTCATGAACGCTTGAAAAATACCA
>JACJUY010007161.1:21997-45841 GCA_014220935.1 Platorchestia sp. MABIK
GATTCGAAGTCTTCGTCGCCAATTTGTAGTGTCGTATTATCGACACAACTTGATGTATTTTCAGCGGTAGCTTCAAACTACCAATGTAGGAGCTACAGTATCAGAAGCCGTAAACTTCTACGGAGCAAGGGAACGTAAAAGCACAGCAAGGCTCCTAATAATGTACTGATTCCGTCGTTGACAGACCTTCCTTAAAACTAGCAATGCCCGGAAGTCAAACAAAGATCTTCCGTAGCTTGTAAAATGCAAAGCGTAGCAAGACATCATAAAGGACTTCTCAGGCCAGCTTCCGGCGGTTGCGGTCTAGGCCCTTCGGACCTATCCGAACCCAAGTGCAATCCGGCGGCGCATCCGGCGGCGCCTGCCATGCAAGTCTCACACTTAGATATAACAATATCTTCCCGTACCGCCGCGTAAACTCACTCACTCTTGATGACGTCCATGAAATTATAAAAAAGGAGCCTAAACCAGATTTTTAGTGAAACTGCCATTTTTGCCCTGAACATTTTTTAAATAACATATTTAAGTGACGTTTTGCGATCATAACACGTACGGTCACGCTACAGGACATGGGAAAGTCGTGGATGACAAGAAAAATGATCTGAAAAATAATAAAAACCGTAGACATCTTATACTTTGAGGGAAAAAATGCTTTTGAAATGTCTCGAATATTCAACACATATGCGGCCAGCTATATTAGAACACCAAAACAGCCATTCCACAAAAGAAACTAATCAATTGAAGAATTATGAAAAAATGAACGCTCTTAAATTCTGTTCAACGACCGAGAAATAATCCTCAAGCTCGACAAAAACTATTAAACATGATACGACAATTCGTCATCATTCGGAACACATCGCAAACATAATAAATTGCTGTTTTGTTGATGCAGGTAAAAACTAATTGAAAATATAATAATTTATTTCACTGTCACTAACGGAACCTTGGGGATATGAACTCTAACAAACTTTTCTATCTTACTCCAGTAAATTCTCCAGAGATTTCCAACAGCATTGAGGCCTTAAAAAATAATGAATTATGAATTTTCAGTTCACGTCGTTCAATACCTGTTTACGGCTAATACAACTCTGCTCATTCTTTCGTATACTTGAAACTATTTATTGGTACTTTTATAATTCATTAAAAGTTGTAGGAGTAACTACCATCGTTATTGACGACGATAAATTTGCATTACAATGAGTGACCAATTCCTAAATTGCTGAGCATTCGAATGATTTTCGATAAAAATGATGTACCATGATCCAGAGCATAAGTTATTTTTATTTTGCTTACAAATTATTCGGTTTTCCACTCCCAACAAATGGAATTCTAATCATCGTTCACCATCTATAAGTTCTCTATAGATAGCAAAATTAAGTTCTCTTTTTCAGTAAGATTGAAAAAATGTGTTACTGGACAAACCACAACATGCTCTTGTTTAACCAATACTATCCTGGTATTGGTATTAAACCAATACTATCACGGTATAAGAGATGATCCTCACGATTGGTTCAAATCCGACATGTGAAACCGTAAACAATATGTAGTAATTGGCAATTCGAATGCAGAGCTGCAAAACATATCCCGTGGAGTCCCTCAACGACGTGTTATTGGGTCTCTGCCAGTTCTCATTTCTATAAGCGATATTGTGAAATCGACATCTCTCTCCAAATTTATACATTTTGCAGAGACAGCATACTGCCAAGTTTCTCCTCCGTAAACAACGGAAATATCTCAAACCGAATAATTCAAGAATGAAATAGTGAGCCAATGGTGAATGAAATAGTGAGATAATGACCCTTGCAATCTCACAATTCTCAATAACTTATACAATCTAACATTGCTCGAAAACATTCGCAATCCCATCCTACTTGATGATTCCTACAATCAGGGAGCACCATACCTGCTCCCATATTACTTCAAGTTTCATTTTTAAAATCTGTTGAACAACCTTTATCAGATCGCGATTATTTGATAAATTTGTTGCAAATAAGCAACGTCAAGTTGATGGAGTTTCAGGGAGATTTTTAGCCCCTGTAAAAATTGTACTCCACCGCACTAATCGTTCTCCCGTTCTCACAATTTTCATCACACGTTGGAATTGCATTTTGAGGTTTATGTTCAATTAGAGTTAATCTTAATTTAAGACGCTTGTTTTGATGCTAACTTCCTCCGTGTACAAAAGGAATGTTTCAGTCAACGAAATCGTGCTTCAAAAAAACGGCAATATTTTCTAAGATAAGATATGCTGTACAATGCAAATTTTAATAGACGCAGACTCTGACGCCTGAAAATGATCGTTACTATCCAAGCGGACGCTCATAATTACGATGTACCGTGTGTGTATCTGTGAAGTAGCAGTTCATGTGCACTGAGTCACTGCTAATTTATTTATAGTGTAGTGAACAAGATCAAAGGACTGACTTTTCGCTCCATGTATTTTCGATTGTGAGTGAGTCCTCTAAGTAAGGCGATTGAAATTGGCCTTAAAAACAGTCTCGCAGTATTTCTGGTGCTACAATGCTGCGAAACTAACTTTATAAACAAAACTTTACAGAAGATAGACATGTACTTTGTCGATTAGCTGGTACTGGGAATTTGAGTAACAACCTTCACCTCGAATGTGTTCACTGTCGTCACACTGACGGAGATTGCATCATGCCGCCCTATAATGAGCAGCATGATGACATCGTGCGTAGTTAGGTTTTTCTCCTTTAAGTTTTTTTGCAGTTCTTCAGGGACTGTGGTATGTGAAATTTTTTAATAAAGGTAAACATTAGACTAATTTGAGAGCATAACTCTATTTTAAGCAATGCTCAAGTTAGGAAAATGTGTACGTCATTACCTTCTGACTGTGGAGAAAGGGAAAATGGTTATTTTTTGCAAATAATGTTTAAAGAGAATTTTTTATGTTGGGACATTTTTCGAGCAAGATTTCAACGACTTGTTTCCAACTTGTATCAGAACTGATTATCTACAGATCTACTTAAATATTAAAGAAAGCTATCGTATTGAATGAAAATTAATTCATCAACCAACATGTTCATTAAGCAACCAGGCAAACCTTCTCGGCCAACTGAAACAATTTCTTTCGCTGATATCTTGAGGCCTTCTGTATTGTCTTGGCCACGAGTACATCTAGATATACACAGTGTATGACTGAAGCTTTTTTCTTTACTGCAATAGCCGGGTATTCTTTCGGTAATTCAAAATAACAGTAACGGAATAACTTAACAGCGAAGCACATTTATCCTTAGCAGAATAATATTTCTCATCGAGAAGTTGTAAAAAAATTGCCAGAAAATCCGTTAATTTTCGCTTTCCTAATATTTAACATTGCTTGGGATCAAAGAATGGCAGCCCCGCTCTAGATCACGTCATCAATGTGAAAGCAATGATTTAAGACTAAACGAATAAGAAAAGAGTAGTGAGAAAATTCAGTCCGTCGCTTTGACTTAAAATCTAGGTTACTGGTTCACTCTTCTCATTTTTTTCTAGTTCATCACGCGTTAAAAGACGGAGAAAATTACTTGTCATCTTTACTAAAACACTCACTACAAAATATTATACCACTGACAATTTAGAAAAAGGAACGTTTCGATGTGCGAACATCAATCATCATGCTGAAAAATACAGAGTAAATTTAACAGTCACCATACTAAGAAATGTAAATCAAAAACAAAAACAGGATCAGACGATATAAAAAAAACTATCACAGATCACATTACAAGATGACTAGAGGCAAATGATTTGTACAAAAGGAAGACTGATCTCTAGATGACTAGCTAATATTGAGCAACAGCTACATGTTCACAGCACCAGAGGCAAGGCCAAAATGAACAATCAAGCGGGCGTTTCAAACTTCTAACCTACAGTCCTATTGAATAGTTTTAGAGCAAAAAATCTGTTGTATTTTCATTGAGGGACGGTTTAAATTAATGAATATGTAAGGCTTCTATTATCTGAAAATGTTCTTTTTTAACTACATGATATGAGATTTTGGCATTTGAATAAAGATCTTCATTCGGGGGTTTAGACCTATGTTCAACACGAAAGTGATTAAAAATAGAACCTTGGTACTTGTGCGCAGTCAATCTTTGTTTCAGGGTCATCCTATAGTCATGCCAATGTAACTTTTATTAAGAGACTTGCATTCTCTTCTGTCGCATTTGAACTGATAAATCACATTGGCTTTCTCTAGGTCGCTGACCCTAGATCTGGAAATATTATTCTTTACTAGGAGATCACTGATTTTACAATTTTTGTAATATACACACACTTTAATAGCAGTTCCAGGATCTGTGGGTTTTACCAAGTTTAGACTATATTTCTGAAAATTCGTTCGTCAATTTTGTAGTTCTTGTGCATGTGATTTTCATAAAATAAATTTACATGACGTGTACAAGGTCCAGGACTATCATCATTGCTCAAAATTCGGTTGAGGAAGCTGTTGATTATCTTGTCAACTACAGTATTAGGAAAATTGTTATTCATTAACAATCTTTTAACCCGAAGAATTTCTGAATGCAAACTGGCCCAACTACTGCAAACTTTATGGGCTCTATTTAATAAAGTGTGAATAACGCCCTCCTTATATACCTGTGGAGCATCACAATCATAATTGATAGTTTCACCAGCATGAGAAGGCTTTACGTACACAGATCTCGGGAAAGTACCCTGCGAAGCTTCAACCAAAACATCCAAAAATGGTAACTTCCCTTGTACATTCAACTCATACGTGAAATGTAACACCGAATTCTCCATCATCAAATCTCTCAACATCTCCAACTGCTCAACACTCTCCACCTCTACGAAAATATCATCAACGTATCTGCCGTACATTGTCGGCTTAACAGGCATGGTGTTCAACACCAGGTTTTCCACATGAGACATGTAAAAGTTGGCAAACGTGGGCCCCAAAGGGGAGCCCATAGCAACACCATCTACCTGGCGGAACAAGCTGCCGTCAATGTGCCGAAACGGAGCTTCAGTCGTACAGATGGTGAGAAGTTGCTTCAAGATATGGAGAGGGAGCGGATTAGGAGGAGAAAGCTCATCACTATTATATTCACATTCTAAGGTTATCTCAAATGTGTTAGAAACCGGTACATTAGTGAACAAGGGCTCAACATCTAATGATGCTTTATGCCACTAGGGGCTTTAATACGTAATATGGCAACAAATACATCAGTGGATTAGCATAAACCTCTGAGGGATATAAGGTGTTATAATCCTATTCAAAGTCTTAGCAACAGGATAAGTGACGGCAGGAACTTGAGATATTGGCCTCAACGGTGGGTCCAAATGATTTTTATGAATTTTAGCATTCCCGTAAATATAACCGGGCTGAAAGTGCCCTTCGAGTTTTTTCAAGTTATAATTATTCGGTACAGCATTAACACTACTTATGAGTTCGTTCAGTTTTTTCTTTAATTTCTCTGTTGGATCCCGATGCAACTGTTCAAACTTACCACTATCAGCGAGTATGTCATCTAATTTCTGACCTACAGAAAGCCAATGTGATTTATCAGTTCAAATGCGACAGAAGAGAATGTAAGTCTCTTAATAAAAGTTACATTGGCATGACTAGGATGACCCTGAAACAAAGATTGACTGCGCACAAATACCAAGGTTCTATTTTTAATCACTTTCGTGCTGAACATAGATCTAAACCCCCGAATGAAGATCTTTATTCAAATACCAAAATTTTATATCATGTAGTTAAAAAATAACATTTTCAAATAATAGAAGCCTTACATATTCATAGATTTAAACCGTCTCTCAATGAAAATACCACAGTTTTTTTGCTCTAAAACTATTCTATAGGACTGTAGGTTAGAAATTTGAAACACCCGCTTGATTGTTCATTTTGGCCTTGCCTCTGGTGCTGTGAACATGTAGCTGTTGCTCTATATTAGCTAGTCATCTAGAGATCAGTAATCCTATTGTACAAATTATTTGCCTCCAGTCATCTTGCAATATGATCTGTGATAGTTTTTTTTATAGCGTCTGATTCTGTTTTTGCTTTTGATTTACATTTCTCAGTATGGTGACTGTAAAATTTACTGTGTATTTTTCAGCCTGATGATTGATATTCGCACATCGAAACGTTGCTTTTTCTAAATAGACAGTGGTATCAAATTTTGTAGTGAGTGCTTTAGGAAAGATGATAAGTAATTTTCTTCGTCTTTTAGCGTGTGATGAACTAGAAAAATATCGAAAGGCCGAAAAATTGGGAGAGAAACTATTCCCATTTTTAAAAACGTAAACAAACTAAAGGAGAACATATATAGAGCAGCTTACTTTCGTATACTCTTACAGTCAATCATTGTCATCGTGTTGGTATGTTTTGTTTCAACAATGATGACGATATAACGTATTATGAATGTTTAGAAGTAAATATTTGCGTTCAATAATTGGCTATTTCTATCGTGTATCAATAATAGTCAATAAAAATTCTTCACGATTCTCTACAGTACAATTGCAAACTAATATGTTGTCACTATTAAAAGTTATTTGTTTTTCAAAATTTTCTCACAATTATTTCTCAGAAGTAATGTCGTGATGTTTTTCTATCTTTCATCAAGAAATACTTCAACTGCTGGTCGTAAACCCCTGAAGGTCGAGATTGGTGACTTTGCAGTCGCCAAACATATGAGGTATAAAGACTAAAAATACTTTGTGTAATTCCAGCTGATGGAATGCTTCTCATCTGGTAAGTTTACTGCGGGTAGACTTGTAGACAACATATTTTTAAAGCTGAAATGTTTAGAAGATTACATCACAGTATCCACACAAAGAGGTAACATAGCCAACCACTTTTACTTTTCTGATTCATCTTCAAGAATTTTGAAAATACGACAATTCAGCTTCCTGTTCAGAATATTTAACAGTTAAATTGATCTAAGCGTTCTTATAACAGCTCAATACATGTAAAATTCAATACGATGTTTTTGATGTCGACACAAATCATAAATACTCAAATGTAAAACGTCGTTTGATTACACAGACACCACCGCCACCAGTTCGTCATGAATTGCCTCCGCTAGCAGCGGTTGAGAGCGAGCCGCGTGTGCCTTGGTTTAAGTAGTCCTTAGCTGCGAGAAATTCAGCATGGTTTACCACAACTCATTCATTCTTGCAATGTCTTTCAATGTTTGTTGGTACGATATCAAGATGTCCTTCATCAGCATAGAGCATGACAAACAGAGCTGGAGGACGAGAGGCGTCAACACAGCTGCAAAATTCTACACATGACGTGACTCGAGTTAGTTTTGGCATGCACCATTAAGTTATCTGTGCTAATTTGGTGGTATAGAATGGAGGTACCAATTCGCTGGTTTTTAAATACACCGTGCTAATACTGTTGTACATAGAACACGCATTCTGATGGGGTCATGGAAGCTACACTTTCTGATTCCAGAAGCTACAGCTGTAACTGAAAATATGTTTTTACTTAGCTGATTGAACTTATCCGAAATCAGAGCGAAAATCTCAAACAACACTATCTTTTTTGCTTAAGTTGTTCAATATTATAAAATAAATCTTCGTTCCACTCTGAAAATTGTATATATAAATAGCATTAGGAACAAATTAATCCAAGTGAACTGATAGAGCGAAGTCCTGGCGAGTAACATAAGTTGCTGGCTCGAGTCAACGTAGCCTTGTCTCCTCGAAGGCAAATATTGTTGACGAACATCATTTCCCTAACCTCATCTCCATTCTAAAATTTATGCTCGTCAGCTTCCCAAAGTGAAAATAACGATGAGTCGCTTATGGAACGCATCATCGTTTGCTCATCAAGCCAAGCTGCCGCCTCCTTGATTATGCATCTACATCTTCATGAGAGCAGTGTCGAGGTGCTCAGGTTCTATATGCATACCGGCGTCCGGGTCATCAACGACAAATCCGAGCGAGCGAAATTTTCGCGGAGCCCCGCGGCTTGTGGATGCGAGGATGTGCAACACAACATGACGGATTATGCTATAGTAGAGCTAAAGTGTCAAGCAGCTCAGCGAAAGTGGTCCTCTCGAGCAAGTGTGAGGTGGAGTGCGAGAGTCATGAGATATTTATCATTACTCGTTGCAAAAGAATGCTGCATGATGCACTGATGGGACTCATCGCCGAAAATTATTTGACGTGAACTGTATTTGCACTCGTACGATCGCGAAAGCATTGTTGGACGACTGTGAGTGTAGATTTGAGAGGAAAAAATCAACGAAAACGAAGGGACTCAAATTCATAGACCTTGTATTTTGGCTTTGAGGAATAGCGAATATTTAGCAATGCAAATCTACGCGTTCAATTACAGATTCGTTGAGAAATTGCATGCTCACATCAAGTAATGGAGTGGATGTTTGCGATATTATTGTCAGGAAAAGTTTCCGATTTGCAATAATTGTGAGACTCAGTGTGATTTGCTATTTCTTAGAATTGAGGCTAAAACTAAGACGCAATTTGTTTTTAATTTGGCGCAACAAATAAATGATTTGTTACACTTCAGTCACAGGTGTGATGTTAGGACAGAATGTAATGGCCCACAGAACACCAATTTTGCTCGTTTTCCCACAATACTGTAAAATTAAAAAAAAATGAAATTCATGTAGGATATACGTTTAATACATGTTTCACGTTTATTTCACTGCAGTGTGTCATGAGAACTGTTATGGTTTTGTCGGGTACGCTCGGTGTTATTGTCGAGTTACATTCATGACACACACGATTTGGATTGCAAGCTTGAGCTTACGACACCTGAAATTAGTATAAACAGTGTAGTCATTCAATCGAAAAATTAATTCAACTCAACATTTAATCTACGGAAACAAAAAAGATGTTCTTTAAAGACGTCTTCCCAATGTCCTCTAAATCAGGGGTTCTCAAACTTTTTCAGCCAAGGACCACTTTTATTACACAAAAATGAGCTGAGGATCCCCTGTGTTCGCCTCAGGAATATTTGTATATATACATTGTTATGGTTGTAATGTTATGGTTCAAATTGTCAAAAGTCATGGAAAGCTGTATGTAAATACCTTAACTGCATCCACTGTTAAATTCGTTAAATTTTACAGACATGAGAGTCAAAGTGCAACGGTCCCCTGGGGGTCCGCGGACCCCACTTTGAGAACCCCTGCTCTAAATGCTAGGCAATTTTAGTTGTGGTGCGTTTTATTTAAGCTGGGTATTAATATTATAAGACTGTCTCTGGTTTCTGGCTTAAACCAATCGTGATTTCCCATTTGAAAATTTGTCTTTAAAGTTATGAACCGTAGCTTGCGATCAGAGTTAGCTGAATTTATTGCTTTAATTTCAAGATTTCATCTGCGAATGAAGGCCTCCCTCATTACGCTGTTTCAAGGCTGTGCACGACGCCGGAAGCTATTGTGCGAATGATGTTTTTGGGGGTAAAATGTCAACCATTGGTGGTAAATATCTTTTATTTTAGGAAAGTTGTTTAAATAGGTACATATTAGATCTTAGAAATCACTAAGGCGCTGACTTAATAGTGTTTTTTCTAACAAAAACTGGATGTTTGGCGCCCAGAATTATTATATGAGGTGCATTTCATCCTGGATGGAAGAAATAAAAGTCGATTCACATAATTATTCAGGGAAACAGAACATGAACACCGTGAAGAACATGCATTTGGGGGAGACATTATTCACTTGTTAATGTAATCGCCTTTCTCTCAATTACCATCATGATATGATGGTAATATTCCGTGGAAGGGGAGAGTTTGTAATAAAAAATGGAACTAAGTTGCCAGAGGTGATTTTAATAACTTTCCACAAATTTGTTAGCAATAAATTGCGTTCCACTTCAAGATGTGATAGATTTAACCTTGCTTCACAAGTTTTCAATACAGTTGAAACCAAGGGATGACGAAGACGGTACTCTATACTGATTTTCGTGGCTATAAATTCCTCACAGAGGAGCTTAAAATAACATATTCCTTTAGTGACTTACTTTGTAACTGTTACCATGGGGGGAAGATGTTATCAAATATCAGATGTTTGATTCAATTCAACTACCACAGTTACACATTCTAAACGGCCTAACCAGCTTCTCCACGAAAATTTCTGCCCCGAGCATAACTGAAGGTGTTGGTGTAATTAACAAAGACTGTGCCATTTCTCCTCCTTGACGCATGATTAAAGTAAGTATCCGATTCATCATGAAGGATCCATTCTCTCAAACACGCTGCTAGTCAATCAAGAGACGCTCCGTGACCATAAAAATTACTTCTGAGAAGTCAGCCTTTAACCTTTAACGTCAGCATTTTAGTTCTGATATTGACGTTATCACAACCATCGTCACTAGACTGGCGCTGCCATCAGGTTGTCTCCGACACCAAAATGAGAAAGAAATTGCCACTCGTCAGTGACCTTCAAAGAACACATTAGGGAACAAATTTAGCTTTAAATATAATATATTAAGGCTACTTTCGAAAGAGGATCGTATAGTCCTCTGGGGCGTCAAAGAGTTAAGTATAGCTTTGGCCCAACAAACTCTATTCGCCTTATTTTGCTGCACTATCGGCGGCCTAGAGTTTGGCTTCACGACTCGGCCACGATTTTAGGAGCGTGCAGCGTGTCGGGCGATAAACTCCTCCAACCCCAGCTGCGTCAAAAATAGCTTTACTTTTGAGCAAAGGTATTTGTTAAGCACCTATGTAAAAATTTCTAACATCTTAACGAATTATTCTATTTCTACCAAGTTTAATTCCAATTTTAATGGTGGAATTTGTGTTTTCGATAGCTTTCTTGCCTATTCGTGGGTGATTTTTATACCTCAGCCATAACCGGGGGAGAGACCCCCCAAATGAACAACATCTTTGGTTATCGTGGCTTTTTCATTACCTATAAGTGGTCCACTTTTCTTAAGAGGATAATAAATTTAAAGCTCGGGAACACTGAGAATAATTTCAAACATCTAGTGAATCATTAACATAATAGCTCTCAAAACCTAAACGTAAATTTTTCAGTATAAACAACGTATGCAATAAACGTGCGTTTGTTACGTCAGGACAATAATTTATACCCATTTGAACAAGTCGCCATAAAATATCAGCTCTCTCGACCAAAGGTTTTCATTTTACCCTCAAAAACGTCATTCGCGTGAAAGCTTTGGACGTAGTGCACATGTAACAACCTTCCCCATCGGGAGCAGCTACTTTGTGCTAAGTCGTAGCAGATAGTTACTGCCAAGAAGTTACTTTTGCCTTTTGTATAGGTTTAATAACTAATACTGCGTAATTGCTCTTCCTGGACGTATGATGAAGGTTAGCAAACCGCATGCTACGTAGGACGCTAAAAAATTATTCTCTTTCATCACATAAGTTTTTTAAAATTTTTCCACTTTTCTAAAATCACATTTTAGTTCATCGGAAATTTTAAAAAGAATAACTCTAGAGTAGAAATGTGAACAAGCTAAGTAAAAAACGACGTTTCGACCTTCTACTGCGGTCATCATCAAGGTATATCTGCAAAAACAAAAGACAAATCTTGCTAAAACTGACCGTACAAAGTCATTGATTATCTGTCAGCTAGACTAAATAATTGTAAAGCAAAATTTTTAGTAGTTCATGGTAAAATTTAGGAGCTAGTGTGATAAACGTAGCAGAAAAGAAGGGGGAAGTGCACTGATCGAAGCTTGGCTCCTTCATTTCCAAAGGCTTTCATTTCACGTTGTGCATTCATCAGAGACAAAGTGAGTAAAATAACAACTCTTATAATTTCTTAGCCACTCATAAGCTTGGAGAGACTACGGAATATATTTCAGGAAAAGCGTGCGATTTAGGAAGGCAGTTCGAATACGTTGAGAGAAACGTAGCACATTAAAAGATTGAGAGGTGTAGAAAATCATGAGTATTTTCAAGTATAAGATTCAATATATCGAACAACTTTATCACTTGGGGAGCTTTTTTTTTAGGCATGTATATCAGCTTTAATTAAGTTGACGATAAGTTTGCGTTCAGTGCTGGAAACATTGAACAATTTTCTTACTATTCTTGAAATGCTTTTTCTTGTTAGTTTCTCATATATAGTTATGATACTACACGCGTTTACTTGGGCGTAAGTTATTGAGTTAGAAATTTATGAAGAATTCCCCAAGAATTTATTTCCATTTTCATTTCATCCCATTGCCGTCAATCGAGAGGCAAGACACAATGCACTGAAATGCATTTTAAGTTGAAAAATAGCCCAATTTCTTCACAACTGTTTCAGAATACACAGAATTTAATATCTGTTTCATACAAGGATGTGCGGCAATTATCAATTTGGGAGTGGCTGCTGCTTTGGAATTATACATCTCTAAGGTATGCAAACTAATTCGTGGTAAAATTGCATTGGATGATGGAATCAGCTGATAGAAAGTCGATCGTTTCAATACAATCGTTTAGTAGCTTAATAGCTTTTCATTTAATCCAGTCATTGCAAATATGAGCTCCATTTTTGCAAGTAATTGGAAAAAACGAGCAGAAAACTTCGTACATAATCATGTCCCATCATTTCACAGACACTTGTGTTGCGTTTGGTGTCGTATGGTATGACATATATAGAAATTTTATTAGGTATAGAGCCGTATGGTATGACGCGAAACTTCCTATGTATTGTGTCGTGTGGTATGATATCAAAATTTCATTGCTAATGAAATGAAATTTACCGATTTTGTAGCGACACTTATGAGTCATATATACCAAACGCTCAAATTTACAGCCTTGCAACTTAGAAAGAGATTAACATAACTGGTAAAGCAGTGCCCTGGCGTTCTGAGTTTGAAAAACTTTGAAAGTGCTACAAACTGTAGTTCGATGTATAAAATATTCATTTACTAAAATTTGAAATTTTTAGATTTTCCATGTTAGCCTTTGCAACGAATCATCATTTCTCTTCCATTACTCATGAAAAATGAAAATAAAGAAAAATGCTGCTTCTAGTCTCGCACAGTTTTTAACTAGAAAAAAAAACAGCACAATAATAATCCGATACTGTAAATATGATCGCCGATGATGAATGCATTCAAAATGCGTAAAGAAATGATACTCGTTACGTGCATTTTGAGCGTACAAATTCTAAACTAAAACAGGATAGGTACGAGGGTTGTAAATCAACATCAAGGACACAGCAAGTGAAAATCGTAAGTGACCAGCATTACTAGCGCCATTACGTTCCTCAAGCACGAGTGAAGGAAAAATCAACGAATTAAATGAATAATTTAAGCGATTTGGAATACATTAGTCCAGTTTCGCTGATGTAGTTATTGGTTAGGTTATTTTGAGACACCAGAGGCGTTACACACTTCGTTTGAAGCAAGTTCATTTTATGAACCTGCTGTTCATGTCACAAACCTGTATTTTGTGGCAGAATTGCAAAAAGTGAAAATCACTTCGTGTCACTGTGAAGATCTATTGGACTTACATGTTGAGCTCAATGTGAAGAAATATTTCAATGTGGGGGGAATTTTCAGAATCCCTCACACAATCATTGAAGGAAAAGGAATGCACATAGTTTATTTTTGTTCGTTCATTTGTTCTCTAATATAATTTTTAATTTTCCAGCTTTTTGCAACACGGGTAGAAGCTACTTAATGCCAATCTGTTCTACAGAAGTATGACCAACTTTAGTTTTAAGAGACAGGAAAGGCACAGGCAGAAAAGTTAAAAACTCATTGACGGCGTCAAACGAGCTTGTACCGGACTGATAGAGTTAACATATATGAAAGCATCGCAACGGCGATCTTCCAACTACAACTTTTCACTTCAAATTAATCCAAGTCAGGTTCAATTTGATCCAAGTCAAGTTCAAATTAATCCAAGTCAAGTTCAAATTAATCCGAGTCAAGTTCAAATTAATCCAAGTCAATTTCAAATTTATCCAACCCTAAGTTACTCATGGCAGTATGCATCCATTCAAATATTTATGTGCAAAGGCAATTTTATGTTATACATACACATAGTATCGAGGATTTACTTACACTCATATAGAAATTTATATGCGTGAAATTCCACTTCATGACATATATAAAATCATACATGCATGCAACTACAAAAAATTACCATCGGACGATATCGAAAGACCCCAGCAAAATTAGTAATGCCCATTCATTTATGTCGTTTTACATTGAAACAATAGAGTATAATTATGTTAGAAATACACACCTGAGCTTATGGTGCAACTCAGTGTAGAAACTCTGAGCACAAAGAGGAAATTTGAAGATTTTAGAGGAAAATAGTTAGGAAAGTGCTCCAGAGTAAGTTAAGGTTAAGTTTGAGGTTTAAAGTGACAGAAGAGATATATAGGTTTAAGGTTTAAGATATAAGGTTAGTTTAAGTTTTACGTAGAAGGCAACCACATCAGAGTATGTCGACTTGTCAGTTAGATGGTCCCTTCTAATTTAAGTTTCAGACTAGCTGTCTGATTTAATTGTTTGAGGTTCTAGAGCACTTAAGGATCAGCAGCCATAAAAGACCACTATAAATGAAATAACTTAATCACGCACACGCTCACACACACACACACACTAATTGAGAATAAAGTTAACGAACAAAAAGAGCTGACGGAGAAAAAATGGAGAGAACAGAGAATTTACACCGGGGTCGCCTCGATTTGCCACCCGCCAGGTTCCGCACAAGCAGGACCCGACCTCAGCACCACATTCAGCGTCAGAAACAACGCTCAACTGCGAAGCGCCGAGGCCACACTACGTTTTTTCAGTCATCGAACGAATCATGGACACTCGTGATGTCAAACGGCCGTTTTAAGCAAGTCAGGCCACACTATGACTGTGTGTGGCTCTGACTCAGCTCTCTGATAAGCGTCCGACGTTCATCGAATGTAAACAAACCGAAGTAGGTATGCGATATGGATGAGCAGGAGGTGGAAATGTGTGTGAGCTCTACAAATTTGTTGTCGAAGTAACTCTTGTAACCGGAACTTTTGACAACAGCGAAACTTAAAAGAAGATCTTGGGTAAAACCATGGCGAGATAGAGCTAACCATCCGAATCGATTGAGAGAAGATCTGCTTGCCGATGTAAACAATTGCAGGAAGTGAAATTGTCCCTACGGAGAAAATCATTACTTGAAACATTTCTTTTAGACGCATCCTGAAACATTTTATTTGATCATTTCTCACTCATTTAAGAGCTCATTTTCGTCAAAATCCAGCGAATAAATGCAAAAAAAAGTTCAATGCATGAACATTTAAGGAAATCATGAGAAGCAAAAGTTCATGACATCAATGGGAAACAAAACTATTCGTACAAAAGGTAAAAGTACCTCGCGAGAATGCTTAAAAAATTGAAACAAATACAAGCGTTTGATAGGAGGAATTACAGTTCATCAGTTAGCTATGTTGTGATAGTTTGAACTCTGCATCCTGTTGAGGGAAGGCTTCAGCTTATGAAGGACTGAAAGTTTTACACTGAAATCATTTGAGTTGGAGTGTAAAATTTTGAATTTATAACTGACCATAGCTGGGTCTCATGGCCGAGTTGTACAATGCTCTCTAATACTGGAATGAGAAGGAGATCCAAGAATGTTACCAGTTCGATGATTTATGCCGGTGAGCTCAGCAACCCTCAAATAAAGCGACCGGGGAGGGATTGAGGTCATTGAACTGCGGAGGTGAGCTTAGGGTTTGAAACGTTCAAAAAATGATTCAAGATAAGTCTTCTCCATCGCCTTCGTCGAGAATAGTATGATGATGCTTCATCTGACATATAGATTTGGTGTTAGGAATTTTTTACGGGTTAAACACCAAGTTCCGGAAATGCATTCCTGCTTGTGATCGACTCGGAACGACTCTCAGATACCTCCCTACAGGTACGTGTAATTTAGTACCGTGCATCCATTGAGTAGGCTGTTCTGTGTTGCCTTCATGTAATGAAAGCGATCATTTTCACCTCTAATCTTACTTCCTTCATTATGTTCCACGTATTAATAATATTATTCATCCTTTTCAGGGGAAACCAGAGCTTCTCTGCATTTCCTGTACAGAGTAGGTCGCAGTATCCTCACTGCTCTTTTGGCTGAATGTACTCGGGCCATTTATGAAGTACTGAGAGAAGAACACCTGCACACTCCTCAAACGACTGCGGAATGGGAAGCTGTGGCAAAGAAATTTCACCAGCAATGGAATTTTCCAAATTGTCTAGGGTCACTTGATGGAAAGCACGTGAATATTCAACAACCATCAAAGTGAGGAAGCCACTTCTACAAGTACAAAAATAGGTTGAGTGTGGTGCTCTTAGCTTTGGTTGATGCCAACTCACGATTCCTCTATGTAGACGTGGGAACAAATGGTCGAGTACCTGACGGAGGAGTGTTCAACAAATCATCCTTAAAGCAAGCAATCGATTCTAACCTCCTGAACATGCCCCATACTCGTGAACTTCCTGGGACCAACTTGCTTTCTTTGAACTTCCTGGTACCAACATAGTGGCAGATGATGCGTTCCCATTGTCAACTCGCTTAATGAAGCCTTATCCTGGTACAAACCTTTCTCACGCCCTGAGAGTTTTCAACTATAGGCTTTCTAGAGCTCGAAGAACAGTGGAAAACGTATTCGGTTTCCTATTAAGTATGTTTAGAGACTTCCGTACTGATATAAACACCACAGTCTAGAGGATCCAGTTTATCACTCTAGCAAGTTGCGCTCTTTACAATTACCTGAAGGATCGTAAAGACTTCGGTTACATCAACCCGCTTGCTCTTGAAAAGGAGGACATCATCACTGGCTCCTGCACAACCAGCAGTTGAAGATGTGAAAACAATGGACTTCAGCCCATCGCAAACAGCCCATCGACTGCGGCAGCCACAGCCATCAGAGATCAGCTGAAGGATTACTTCGCAAGCCATGGGGCTGTGTGCTGGCGGGATAAAATGTTGGGGCTCCACTAACACTACTGTAGAAATTTGACCTAAATATGCTAGAAATACTTGGGAAATTATTGTTCCTTATTATTTTCTAGCATTCCTAGTTGAAATGAATGTATTAGGCTGATCAACAAAATAAATTGTTTAAACATTTATAAATTTTATTCAAATTTTCGTGCTGAAAAAATAACATTGACAAATCATTATTTGACTTAGCAAGGCCAACTAAAGAACTGCATTAGCAGGACTTAGGAAATGTAATTACTGCATACCAGACAACGTGTTAAGGTTAGGAATATTCATAATCTGAATTCACAATTACACATTGTGGCAAAACTCATGTGCAAATTTTCCTAACATATAAAAAATCCAATTCTAATAACAAACAACGGTAACCAATGCTACCAAACAAACAGTTTTGTACACACTCACACTTACCTTATAAATCTGTAACTATTTGAAGTAGTTTCATCGATGTTCTCGTATGCCTACCACCATGCATATATGGCGTCTAGCAATAGTTCACATACCAAGGTAAATTGAAAAGTTTCTTTGGTCACCTATTTAGGCATTAGTGTTCCTACAGAAGAATACGTGCGCATAGAAACAGCAAATTATTTTACTTATTATTAATATTATTATTATTAACGTTATTTTAAGCCTTCCTAGTCATGACAGCTACTTTATCAAGAAAGGAATGGTGAAGGAACCATCGAGTATGAATACACACACCGGGAATCTGAGCACAATGTGTGTCTCACACGGGCCATCCTTGTGTGGTAACACGAGTGTGTTGCCAAACAAGATACAATGCGCATTTAAACAGCAAGTCAGGAAGGAAGTTCAAATAAGATAAAAGTGCAAGAAGAGAGTAGTAGGTGCTGAAGAAAAAAATTGCAATAAGCCGAAAAAAAAGATGAGCCGTAAAACAAATCAAATCACACTATTTCAACAAAAAGAAGGCCTACCTAACCATCAGCTTGGGCCGTAACATCCTCCTCCTGGGAGCACTACTTCTCATAGATACAATAGTTGTCCCCCGTGATAGAGAAACAGTAAATAGGGAGGCTTATGAAACGAGATGAAAATTAAGAGTCAAGTATTTGAGGGGAAAAACAGGTCAGAAGGGAATGAAAATAAAAAGATAGTCCGTAGCCTATTATAGCATAATATTGTGTTGTTCCTAGACATGCCATTTTCACACATGATGCACAACTTGATTGATCTTTTCATACATTAAGATAAAAGAAAAGAACAATTTAACAATAAGGCAGGGAAGCAATTTATAGATAAGTTAATGAATATTGTTAAAGGGGCTAGCAAATGACATCAAACACTTGTCAACTCTTAGAACATAGTTTAACAAGTTTTGACATGAATTCCATTCGTTTTTCTTTCACAACGCCATTCACTTGACCACGCACAAGGTCACAGCAAGCTTTTGTAATGTAATAATCATTTCCAGCACTCCTTTTTGATGCTAACAAACTCTCCAAAACATTTAGGATTTTTTCATGAAATGACTCCACCGTAGTTAAAATGCTGGTCTCATCTTTTTTACCTCTTTTACGCTAACAACATCACCCACTACTGCCCGGGACATCACTTCATGTATCTTCTACAGGAGAAGGCTTTGGTGCCGGCACCACAATTTTTGGGTTTGAACCCACTAATAGAGCCGTTTCTGGTGTTGACATTGGCTTACATGAACGATGTCGATGTCAATATCGACTGCAGTGCTCATTAACTGAGTCTCAACAGTATTGTCTGGTTCTGCCTGAAACCAATCTGCTGACACAATACTCTCTGAAGGGGGCTCTTCAATTTGCCATTCCCTTAAAACAGGAGCAACAAAATCATCACTTGAATGAATATTCAAGCTGCTAATAATGGAGTCTGGTTGTATACAAGCTGATAAAAAAGCCATCAGCATAGAGTGCATCCAAGGCTTGCTCTCCACAGCTCTAAACCCTGATGGTTTCCCCCTTTGGATGCTCGGAGCCGCAAGTATTAGCTGCGTGAAGATGACCACTTAAATGAACATATTTTAGTTATCCTTACACCATCGATTTAATATAGGTACTGGTAAAAAGAAAGTTTTGCAATAGTGTTTGTGATAGACTTGGTTTGCCAAGAACATGGTACATGTTTGTATACTGAAGTGCATGAGCTTCATTAAAGATAATATTTTAGGGAAGAACAGAAGAAGTAGGAAAATATGTAGTGAATTCTATAAAAATTATCTGTTAAAAGAAATATCATTAGGTAACGCTACGACCATGTTTCTAGCACACATACTTACAATCCATGCCTTTTCATTGAACACTGAAATTGATAGCTAATGAAAGAAAAGGTTTTCCGTGAATTTCATTAAGAACTCAAAATGGAGAACATTAAAAATCTGAACTTTACATTAACTGTCCCAGGATTGACCTGACAAGACTGTTGCATGAGGGTCACACAGGACAACAAAGAGTCACCTGTCTGTAATAAAAATAATTTTCATAAAACCTCAACTCTATGATCCAAATTAAAAATCTCCCTGCTGAAACAGAGTGTTCACTTGGTTAAGAAAAAAAAACACTATAAGGTTATGCTTTCTTCACTTCGATAACTGTCAGTAATAAATCTGCACTTTTCCACAAGCTTCTTGCCTAAATTGAAAATAACTTGCATGGAATCTCACCCATTTTCAGCTCCCTAACTTCTCTGCCCTATACGTTTAACTCAAGCAAAAAAAACTAAATTTCCAGATTCAACTGTCATGCAGACTAACAATAAGACATCTGCATTAATTTTCACATTTGCAAAAATGTACAAATTCATGAGTACAACAACATAGAGTAAACTTATTCCATCAAAGATTATCAGCACCTTGCAAATAAATTATTTACAATTCATTAGGTAAAATAAAAAATAGTATTGTTTAAATTAAGAGTAAAATTTCAGAACATGATGTAAATAACTGGTAGTGTAATAGTTTCTATAGGCATCCACTAGTATTTATACCATTTGCTGTACTCCACAAAACAACAATACCTTAATTAACATTTTCTAATCGCATAATATTGTCAATAATGTTTGCCTATCAACACTGGTAGGCAATATTTGCCCTACTTATCATTTATGCTGTATTCAACGTTGACATGCTCGTACTCGTAGTAAAGAATGTGAACGTTAAAAAGAATTGTCCAACACTATTTGCTCAATTATAAGATTATGCACTAATCTTGGAGAGAAATATATGACTAATGTTCATCACAAAAAACAATAGATTTCTTGAAACATGATCAAGTAATTATCATTTGTAACTACCATTTAAATTAAAGGTGCAACATGAATTAAAAATACTTTGCAATTTTTTGGCTAGCCAAAGGATTTGTAATTATGGTACTCTTCTCATTTTTCATCCCCTATCAGTCTGAGCCATTGTTCATTCTTAAAATTTGACATTTAGTGAGTAAATAGTTCTGAAAAAATTATTATTGCATTTTATTAATAGCTGCTAACAACAGCCAAATTAACCTGAATAAAATTAGTTATTTGAAACTTCAAACACTGCATTCCTAAAATGACTACTTTCTTTGTTGAATTTAAAAACTACTCATTCACAATATTTACATAACTTTAATGCCTGCACGAAAAGGAAAATGAACCTTCGAGACATTCTTGCAGACCATCAAACTTACCTAAGGGTGTCATCTCTCTGTCAAGACTAGGGAAGCTCTCAATGCATTCTTTGGTAATTTTCTGAAGCAGACTAGTTCGATGGTTCCGCTTTGAGTATAATGGTGCTCGGTGGTCCCAAAAATCTAGGGACTTAGACGCAATGTTCTATAGTCGAGATTAGCTCTCAATGTTCTGCATGATTGATGGAATTTTTAAGCTATTACTAACTTCTGGTCTAGGATCTGCAAATTAAGTCATTAAAATTATAAGGATAACTTTTCTTACACAAAACAATAGCTAAATAAATAGAACACTTTTACATCAAACTTGATTGTATATGAAAAATTCCATATAATTCTATTCAATTGTATTGAAGCTTTCAAAAGTAAAAGAAGAGAAACATATTCTAGTAAACTGAAAGGAACTACAATAAAAAATGCAACCAAAACAGGTTTTTAAGATATCTTTTTGTATAACAGTATTCATGAGCTATGCTAAGAAATNTGAAAACCCAACAGTTTATTTATTTACCACATAATCATTTGTGTTAAATGTGTCAACATTGTTGGAAATGATGTTTAGTTTGTTTGATGACAGGCTACTTGCTTTTTCACTGAACTGCAAGACCTAGCACCTAATTCCATTGCTTCACACGAGGATACCACCATGAAAACGGCTCACAACTATATTATATGTATATATCAAGCCAAATATGGCCCCAATCATCATATAAGTCAACATAACCGCTGCGAAACTTGTCAACACTGTCCGCCATCTTTGTTCTTCGTAATTTATTTGGTGACAGAAAACCTCCGACGACCTTTTACGAGATGAAGAGCATCCATTCATCAAATGATGAGCGAACGGGCCTTCCGAAGTTCATTGGACGAACGGAGTTCATTTGACGAACGAACGTGAGGCTAGTGTGGCCCCGGCATTAGTAGGCTCTAAGGTGAGCGAATACGTCGCAAACATATCTCTGATGTACTCGTATCTCCATAGTATCTGTTGAGTCGGGTCGGTCCAAGCCCCTCCTGCCCTTTCCTTGAAGCTACAGAAGCCTGAACACGACATTACAGTTAATCTAAATACAACATTAAAAGTGAACTTATTCCACATTTAAGTTTGAAAATGAACAACATAATTTTAAATCAAAGAAATTTTCTAACAAATTATTCATGTGAAAAACATAGAAAATTTCCAAAAACTGGAATAAATTTTCGATTTCTGATGTAAATCTAATTTTTCTTTAAACCCTACTTCACGTACTGTAATCCGAATAAAAGTATGTATCCGGTTCTTTTTCCTTTAAATTTTAACCCCCATCTTGTTTACTGCCTCGAACTTTTGATGAAATTTTGGCACTAAATTTTGGCATGAATGATATTAATTTCCGCTTCCAAATATCAAACCCCTCACCACTGTTCATGCAAATTCCTAAGCAGAATTTGAATCATTCCGGTAAGTTTTTAACGAATATCTTCCTCCGGCAAATCGATATTGGTAATTAAATTTCTTTATCCGCACAGCCGGCCATTATCAACGAGGATTAAAAAACTTATTATTATTTTTGGAATTGTTTGCAGAATTTTCTTAAATCATCGAATGGAAGGAGAGTCCATACGGATAGACTTTTCGCAATGCCTGCGAAAAGTCCATCCGAGGCATCCGTGGAGAAGCTCTACACGCGGTAACATACGAATGACGTTGCCCTGCTGGTCGTAACAATGTCACCGGTTTGATGGACTCGAATGAAAGTAGATGAATAGCTTCACACAATTTCCAGTGTAAATTTTACTACTGTATGTATGAGAGATCAGAAACTATAAATGTAGCGAGTAAAGTTGATTAGAGTCCTAAGATACAGAATACCTAGCGGGAGTTTTTATGACGAGCTTTTTGATTGATATGAGTATTAGAGGCTAGAATCGCAGTTGAGGCGATGCAGGGCTTGAAAGATCAGGTCTATTGTCTTCCAAAATCCAGTGTTAACTAAAGTTCAATTTTGAGCATTTTTCCGTTCGCTTGTTGAACTTTGCTAAGTTTTTGAAATACATGACGATTTTGGGCGACTCCTGTTTGCAGTGATATTTTTGTACAGTGATTTTGTACTGTTTGCAGTGGTATTTTTGTATTACAAGAAAATGCAGTCGCACGATGCTTTTTTGCTTAAATTATTTAATTTATTGGCGCGCAGGCTAATACTGGGCCAAAACGAGCTCGACTACATTTCGATAGTCTGTTAAATCAGAAATAATTAGAGAAAGCTTAATTATATTTATACACTCTATGTGAGAATAAAGGATTTTCGAAGCCTGGGTTCTCAAAGGATTTTCCAAGCATAACCAGTTCCACTTATGCAAAATAATCGATCGTCTGGAGCTATCTTAATTTGGCCCTTTTGATTCAACAAAAATGGCGCGAAACCTGCGATCACGGTTGTGACGTCACGAGTCGGGCTGGAGATGTAGCAGACGTTGCTGTTGCCGCTCTGTAGTACTCTGATGTAGGGGCGGCGCCGAGGTGCAGAGCTGCTGGATTTCTGCTGCATTGCATCGTATTTAGATTGCAAAATGAACGATCCCATCTTGTAATGATGGATCGTAACAATCGCTATAGGGGAATTAATTTGAGTTGTTCAATAGTAATGAATTCATAAATATATCATTCACCGAAAGGGCTGCATTGCATAAAAAATTCTTTCAAAATCTGATAAGGTTGTCAAAGATGTAGTTGAGCATCAATAAAAATATTAACAGAAGTCGAACTTCTTAACCTAAGGCCATGAATTTTGTTCACGGTAATGAAATATTGACAAAGCACCTTGATCATAGGAGCATGAAAATCAATTAGTCTCCATCTAATTATCTCAAACGAATTCAATCAAAACGAGGTCTGAATCGGAAAATAGCTTTACTTGTCATTGAAGCTTGTATAATTTTTTCTTAAAATTTTGGAACAGTATTCGTATTTCATTATGAATTCATATTTTCATTAGATTTATGAGTTTAAAATAACTCTATAGGGAAGCACAAGCACAGCTGATTTTTTGACACTGCCAAAGACAGCTTCCATGTTTATCACCGAAAACGGTTTGATTTTCTTCAGCACTATTGCTAATCATTCTTGTATGTTAATGCAAGGCAATTTTTATGGAATACGTAATCTATGTTAGTAACATTACATAATGGCATGATTGAAGAAAAGTTAACCAATAATATTCACAATGTTATTGATTCATGCTCGGATGTTGTAGATCAGTCTTTGGTTATTTTCTTTTCTTTTATATCTCATCATGG
>JACJUY010007162.1:10085-26410 GCA_014220935.1 Platorchestia sp. MABIK
CTTTCACTGTCGCAGAACATGGCAATGGTTGTTTAACGTTGCTTGCTTTCTTGTAAGCTTGCCTTTTCTTGGCCTCCTCGTTGCGTTCTTCCACAGATTGATCAGTTCTGAAGTTTTTATTCCAATACACACTCTGCCTGGGAAGGTCGGCAGGAGCACCGGCCCTCCCCGCTCCGACACTTCTCTCGCACCAGTTTTCTTTCCAAGCCCCCGATTCTTCTTGTTGCACCCTTAAATGTGTCGCTCGGATCCTTCCTGAATGTTCACGAATGTTCGCAGTTATGAAGACAGGTTCTAATCCTGATTGGTGGAATTCTCGCTTGTTCTGACGTCTCGAAGTCTCATTGGTGCGCGCTCAGGCACACCCACGCGCCTGATGCCTTCCCTAGCCCTCATTGGCTCCGGTAGTGCGCTCTCGCTCATGCCAACCCTCGGCTGCCCCACGCTTGTGCGAGGTGCGTTCTCACGCTACCCGGCTTAACGGCTCGACATTCCTACGCCCATCGCAGCTTTCGTGCTTAACCTAAACTGACCTAGCAACATATTGCATTATTTTAAGATATAAGATATTTCACTACATACCCCGCGTCATTTTAGATGAGCCGTGTACACTAGCATTAGCAATATTCAAGTCAAGAGACAGAGCTGGCCAGTCCGAAATTTGAACACGACGTCGGAGCTATCGCTGCTGCTGCTGCTACTTGCGCTGTGTGTTTTGTATCTTTATCTTATTGAAATAAGTCCCTGTTTGACTTTCCTTGCAAGTCAGTTCCTCAAATAAGAAATTCATTAAATCAACCATTGGTATTTATGGAGAGGAAAAATCCGGAAAAATCGTAGCCAGACGGCAGAAACACATGCAAGAAACAGCTATCATTTGAAACAACAAAACAGTGTGTGTAAAAAAAGAATGTGTAAAAAGAGTGTGTATAAAAAGAGTATAAAGAGAGAGTGTGTAAAAAGAGAGTGTAAGTAAAGTGTGTGTTGAAAGAGTGTGTGTAAAATGAGTGTGTGTAAAATGAGTGTGTGTAAAATGAGTGTGTGTAAAATGAGTGTGTGTAAAATGAGTGTGTGTAAAATGAGTGTGTAAAATGAGTGTGTGTAAAATGAGTGTGTGTAAAAAGAACGTGTATTAAAGGAGCGTGTGCGGAAACAGCGTGTGCTGAAACAGCGGGTGTTAAAAGAGTGTGTGTTGAAACATCAAATGAAACGAGTGTTGAAATATTGTCCGTTGAAAAGACTTCTGTTGAAACAACGTCTGTTGAAACAGCGTAGGGGAAAGAATACATAGATCTCCTCTTATCAGGCAACTTCTTAAGACAGATTCAATTTGCATTCTTAAACCCAGAATGATTAGCTTGAGAGGCGAAAACTTCCGTACGGTGTCGGAAGCTCCGGAGAGTTTGTGATGAGTATAAGCTCTGAAGTTAGAGAGGGGCGATGCTAAGTCAGAAAAATATAATTTTCTGGTTCCTGATAATAGGTTTCTTCTAATCTCCTGATACGACTGAGATAAAAAATTAGCCTTGTGTGAAGAGGGACCGTTTCTATAGCTTCATACACTGAACGAAAAATAGTAATTATAATAATTAAAGATATCCCCAAATTAAAAAACAAGATCTAATCCTCCACTGTTTGTAGTAAACTTACTACATCCAATTTTAACACTTCCACATTTGCCTCAGTTTTCTATTTTGGGACAAGAAGTACAGACAGCCAAAAATACAATTCCTTTTTTCAATGTTAAGGGCATGGTCTGGGGCAAATTTGGATAATGGTAGGTTTTCGGTTTATAAACTCATCGTATACAGTATTTTCTTGTGCATCCAACGGTATAATTTGCTCTCAAGTACGTACATTGGTTCGTCTCCTAGACGGAGTAGAAGACGTGCAGTGACGTGACCTTGGCTCACCAGTGTGTGAGTGATTTCCCCCTTGTTCCCTAATTACGAATCAGTTTTGGGCGTTCCTCAACGTGAATAGCAGAGTTCATTCGTGACCTTGCTTGAAATGCCGTAGTACTCAAACGAAACATTCTAACTCTCATTATGATGATGTAACTGAGTGTTTGTTTTGAGTCTGGCTGCTCTGAGTGATCAGCTAACAAGCTGCTGTGTAAACATATAATCGCCTCCCTCAGTTTTGAAGGTACACAAATGGCAAATATATCATTCGAAAGGGCTCAAAAAGAGCTACCAAGCGAAAGAGTTGAAAAAGATAAATTTGTTTGTAATTAAGAAAAATAACTTTTTTTTAAAAAAGACTGGTGTTCTGAAATTTGCATTCACTGTTTTTGATATGGATTCTTTCCCACAGTTTTGAAGGTACAGGAATGGCTAATATACCAATCAAAAGAGCTTGGAAAGATCTACATTAGCTGCAAAATTTATAAAAAAAAGATAAGTTCAGAAATAAAACAAAAAATAAAAGAAAAATTTTTGGAAAATAGCTCTCCTGAAAACTTGAACTTTTTGATATTTGAAGAGGCTCTTCTCCCACAGTTTTGAAGGGAAAGGAATGGCAAACATATCAATCGATAGTCATTAAAATACCCTAGAGAGGCCGTGGTACAGTTTTTTTAATTTCAAATCGTGTTGAAAATTATAAGCAGAACAATTTGAAAAAAAACCGGAAAAAGTGATAAATTTTTGGAGGAAAATTAATCATAATTCAAGAAATCAAATTTTTGAAAAACCTCACCACCAAATTCAAAGACAAGACAATTAGCTACCTAGAAAACCTTTACCCAGTTCTGTAACTTCAAAATTGTGGGCGATGGACACTTTTTCAGTTTTTTTTTTAATCAAATTTTTCCTGAATTTACGAAAAAAACACAAGAGTTTAAAAAGAAATGCCGCATCATTTGACATCTATTGTGAAAATCTTAGAAAAATCCGTCGAGAACCGACGGGCTTTTGGTCTCCTTCAGACCGTGCCCTTAATAAACAAACTTAATATGAATACATACATTCATATAATATTGCTCTCTTCTGTAAACTAAAAATTTTAATTCACTGTGGTGTGCATTTGTTCTAATTTAACATGAAGGCTATAGTTATCTACAAGCATGAAGGTGTTAATGGCATTACTTTAGAAATGAGCCTCTGAACCTCTTTCATTTCCCTCTGACAGATTTTTAGAATCAGTTGTATGCCATTCAATTAAAGAATCTTATCTTCATTTTTCCTCTTTTTGTGAAAGATTATGCTATTTAACCATCTATTTTGGGAAAAATCTTTGGCAGTTGATATTTTCCATAATTGGGCCTGATTTAGCTAACTGAATCAATATCGTCTTCATGATTTCATCTAAATAACTAATGCTGTAATTCTGCTTTATCAAACACTTTATAAATGCAGGCATACAAGCTACAGATGGTTAGAGGCTCTCCAGGTAGTGTTGTTTTTTCTTGATTTCTCAGTTTATTATAGTTTGATAAGAAGTAAGAATATGATGAAGCAGTTCTTACTGCAAGGCAGCAATGTAGAGGGAGAATGCATAGTAATGAGAATGAGGATGCATGAATGTATCCTTATATGCTGATGAATTAAATTTTTTATGTCAACAACATTAATCTAAAGCATGAAATTGCATCTCTGTTTTCACTCGTTATTGTACATTACAAATGGTTTCCAGCATCTATGATAAGTTTTTATTTGGATTAGATAAAGATTTATTTTGTTGCAGATTTCTCCAACTACCACAATTGGAACTTATCTAGCTTTTGTAACATTGTTTGTATTAGAATGGAAATTGAGTTAAAAGAAGTGTATGCTGCAATAGACACTCTCTACTGTGAACAATCGGCAGCTACAGCTGATGTTCAGAGAGACAATTTACAAAAGGCCTCAGATTGGCTGGGCAACCTCCAAAAATCAGTGAGTATTCATGTATTTAAGTTATATATTAATCAGTTTAAATTGTCTTGTTCAACATAAATTAAAGATTAGTTACGTAAAACAATTTATTAATTATATATTAATCATCCAAAATTGTCTTAATTCAACCAAACCAAACTTTTATTTAGTATTAAAAATATTTTTAGAGTTAATAATTCTCATGTTATTTATTACTCAGAGTTAGTTGTCTGATTTTTAGGTATCAATTATCTTACCAAAGTTCATAATCATTTACCTTATTAGGATGTTTTACATCCAGTCTGCATTACTTTTTCTTAATTGGTCAATAATGTTTATTTTCCATATATGTCTCATTTCTTAATTTAGCATTGCTTATCACAATACCTTTCCTTGCATATATGCGGAGGTTTTACAGGTATGACTGTTCTAGTTGACTGCAACTGTAGATTTGCAGCTAACAGTTTTGATACGTGAGCGCAATTGAAATTTTCTTAGCAACAGAAAATTTAAATCAAGACTCTTAAAAATGATGTTTATGTATGGTTTTCCACTTCCAGGCATACAAATTATTTTTGGATCTGATGTCTAGCTAATGAATGATTTACTTGAAAGCCAAAACCCTTGGATTTTTTTCCAATGGAAGTATATTAAGTATTAGAGTTGTGAAGTTTTGTGTGGTCATAGCAAAGGGTAAAAAATGTTATCTAGTGTAGATATGCTCCAAATATTTTTGTATCATAGTTTGATACAAATCAGTCAAAGTTTTTCTATTGTGCACCTATGTTTTGAGAAATATACACATGTTATTTCGTTCTTATTTGCTTGAGTAGTAATGCTAAATGAATGAACTGGTAACAAATAAATTTTCATTAGAATTTATTATAGAGTATAAGCCATCAAAGAATAAAAGTCATGGGTCATGTCATGTTCATTAGAATATCAAGAAATTGTTTTCTTGAGAAATCCATTATTAAGAGCAAGTCTTAATTAATCAATGTAATGTCTTTTATTTCATTATTAATTAGTTGAAAGTGTACTCTATAACTGATTTACCAATTTGTTTATTTTCAGTTAAAGGCTGTGGTCTTGACTTTTTCCTTAATGTATTGACTTCATATGTGCAGCTGGTTAGGTCAGATTGGAAGTAGCAGAATTTAAAAACTGACTGCTGTTAAAATGCATTTTAATTTTCCTAAGTAGTGGGAAAAATTTGATTGTACACAAATATATAACTTGTGCACTTAACTCCATTTTGAAAAGGCAAAGTAAAGAATGAAATGTTATTCATATATACTGGTACATAGATGTGCAATTTCCCTAGTGGTACATAAATGATATACCAATACTAAGTCAATGTGTTGAGAGGCGTTAGGTTTCGGTTAGTTGAATTTGTTTATTCCATGCTATTGCAACTGGTACGCACAGGAAGATCCTGTTGGCTTTATTCAGCTATAAGTAAGTCTTTCATACTTCTCTTCTGCACTATTTGCTTCTTTGAGTTTTCAGGCTTTCTTAGATTTTCTTTGTAATTTCTTCATAACTTGATTTTTTTATGTGCAGGTTATCTTGTGTTGGATCATACCTTGTACAGACAGTGATTCCTCATTTCCTACAGTCCCCACTAAATGGTATTTTCTTCTTGTTCTCTTGAGATTGCTGTTATTGTTGCTAGGGAGTTTTACACGGATACCATGAGAATGTTTCTACTCCACTGGAATTATCACCACTTCACCAACATACTTTTTGTATACCTCCAGGTACAATCATGGAAGATAGCTGATCAACTGCTTCACATGAAGAGAGATGTCCGATCATGTTTTTTTGCATCTCAGACCTTACGCACAAAAATACAAGTGAGTATTTCTCGGAAGAAAGCAAAACCTATCAAGGGAATAGAAGCTGGCCAGCAAGGTGTTGAAACCTTGTGAAGTGCATCAGCTCTTGTATGTGAGACAGTTTGTTATGCAGGCAACAAGGTGGGTTCACAACCTAATTTGAAGGAATAAACAATAGTGTGAGAGTTTAATTGGGATGAACCAAATATTTTAAGTGAAAATTATGCTTAAAATTATGCACTGACAATATTTTCAAGTGAAGTGATTCAATTTAAATTTCTCCTGAAGAATTATTTTACTGCAGCTTTATGCAAACATATATATGCAATGATGAATTACATACCATGAGTTTTATTTGGGTAATAACTTCCCATCAGTACTACTTTATTGCCAATTTTTATAATCTACCTCATTTCTAGTTTTCAGTAGATACTAAATGCTTTTGTGTACCATCAAATAATTGATAGTGTTTGGAAGCCTCTTGATGTTACATGCTTTAATTTTGTGCAGTTTTACTTTGGAGAGTTGCCCCCGGACTCACACGAATGTTTCCGCAACTCCATGCTGGACCACCTGAGCCACATCACAGATGAGACGCACCAGGGCATCGCCACGCAGCTCTGTGTTGCTGTTGCTGACCTTGCTCTGCTTATGAGTTCATGGCAGGACCCATTTGGTTAGACTTTATGCTTAGCGCCATATTTTTCCTTTTGCTTGTCATTAAGTATTTCAGCCTTCATTGTAGTTTTAGGCCAGCCAAGGGCATTAAAAGTGGCTGATTTTTTGTAACAGAACCATATTTCTGGATCAGTTGGTAAATAGTTAGAGCCAACTTCTGTAGTAGCTTTTTTCTACTCACTTGTAGCTCATTGCCCCAATAGTATGTGAAAGAGCAGCATTGTTTCCAATGTACTTGAATGTTGAGATTAGGCAAAAAGTTCATTTATTCTGAGAAATATGATATCCAGAGATAAGTGAAGTTTACTTGACAAAATTGAGAGAGATTGCATTTTATTATAATTTGAAGATGTCTGACCTGCAGGTTTGAATAGCTTTTGATTGGAAATGTAGAATATCTTAGCTTCATGATAAATATTGATGGTTTTTATGGCTTGTGCATCTTCAGCTGTGTAACATGTAACTCTGTTCATAAGCAAGAAGCCTAGATTTTCTTCTGAGTTCTAATGCAGATAAATTTGTGGAAAAATTGATGTAGCTTCAGTCTTGAATCGACACTTTTGATGTTATTATGTGGGGAAAAGTGATATCTCGTAGTAAAGCTTAGTAGTTCATTTTGTTCAGCTTTGTGACAAGCTCTTCACAATTTAACTATTGAGAGCCTGATGGAGTGTGTCATCAAGTCTAAGCTAAAAAAATAACTGCATTTTGTCAAGCTCAACATCTATCTGTTGCAGCTCTTGTTGATATATTAAATCCCGTGTTTATCAATGCCCCCAGGTCAGTGAAGCTGCATATTTTTAACATCAGCTAAGTCTTGATGTTATGGTGATATAAATGCTATGCAGCAGTTCAAATGCTTTTTTGCTGATTTTTCACTTGTCCTTAGTCCATAATAGATGGTGTCTTCTCTTTCCTGTGTGGAAACACCTTTGCAATAGAAACAGAACCTTGAGCTAATATTATAGATGTAAAGATTTTTATAGAGGTCTACTAGTATAGGTACAGTGGGCCCCTGCCATACGGCGTTAATCCGTTCCGGAGTTGGGATCGTAAGGCAAAATTGTCGTATGGTGGGCTGATAGCAAATCGGTATCTTAGTGATTCTGTGACATCGACCAATAGCAGACCAGCATTTTAGTGACGTATGCGGTGACACATATAGTGACAAATGCAGTGACGCATGTAGTGACATATGAGCGTGGTGTGAGACTCGCACAGGCATGCACGCACACAGACTGCCAAGTTTGAATTCTGGAATTTTTTGGCCGTGCAAGAGAAACTGTTGATGTCGTAAGGTGGAAAAATGGCCTAACAAAGGGACGAAAAAACTTTGAATTCCACTTCGTAACATGAAAAAAGCGTAAGCTAGGGACGCCGTAACCCTGGGGTGGTCCACTGCAAATGTATATTCATGTGTGGAAACAAATTTTGACTACCTAGTGATCTCACATTATGCCTGTTTCTATTGCATTTTAATGCATTTGTTTTTAAACCTTTCCTGCTAAATTTTCAATGAGGAATGTAAAAATTTCCCTTTGAAACGATACACAACTATACCGGGTGTCCCAAAAAAACGATACCCAAATTTCAAGGGCTGTAATTCAGAAACTATTGAACTTGCAGAATATTAAAAAGTCATATTTTGTTTCTTAACATTTGTTCCATCTCTGTACAAAATTTCAGAAGAATTGGTCCAACCGTTTTCTTTAAGCAGTATTTTTAGTGACCAATACTAGATACTGAAAACCTGTTTGCAAACTTTTGTTAAACGTCAAATTTTATGATGTTAAAACCATGTTTTTAATAACTTTCAACTGTTTATTTAAAGTAACATGCCACTAAAGTGAAAAACGATCAAAATTTTCCTCCTAGTGTTCGTTTGCTGCAAGGAGATTTGGAACATTTGCTGCAAGGAGATTGGGAACATTTACTGCAAGGAGATTTGGAACATTTGCTGCAAGGAGATTTGGAACATTTGCTGCAAGGAGATTTGGAACATTTGGTACAATCCTCATCAATATGCATCATCGGCCAATTTGCTGCACGGAGATGATGCTCTCGGTAGACGAGTGATGGCGGGAGTGAGGAGGCGAATGCAACTGTGTGTTGAGAGAAACGGGGGGCACACAGATTCTAACGAACAATAGGAGGAACATTTCGATTGTTTTTTATTTTAGTGGCATTTTCAGATAATAAACGGTTGAGAGTTATTAAAAACACAGTTTTAATATCATAAAATTTGAAGTTTTACAAAAGTGTGCAAACAGGTTTTCAGTATCGGTCACCAAAAAAACTGCTTGATGAAAACGGTGGAATCAATTCTTCTGAAATTTTGTAGAGATGGAACAAAAGTTAAGAAACAAAATATGACTTTTCAATTTTTTGTAATTTTAATAGTGTCTGAATTACAACCCTTGAAAATAGGGTATCGTTTTTTTGGGACACGGTATGATATAGAAAAGCACTATGACATGAAAAATACTATGCAACAAATTGATTGTTATGCTATGTATGTTGAATGGTGCGCACCTGGTGCAGAAGGGGTCAAGATTACCACAAGTACGGAATGTTCAGCTGAAAGACAGATGATACTTTTTCTTTTGCAGATGACTTGTGGAAAGAATTTGGTCCATATGGACGGCGAAAAAACCTGGTGCCCCTTCTCGAGGTAAATTTTAGTAATAAAAAAATATTTGTTTTTGATTTGTTGTTCATTTCATCCTCTTGTGCTAATTATTTTTAGGTTGATGTTCAAGGTAAACCAGTTCTGTCAATAACGGTGAAAAAATTTTAGTGATGGGAAAGTTTGATTTGTTTGGATTTTAATTTTTACTTCATCCTCCTATGTTAATTATTTTTATGTTTGAGTTATACCAGATCTGTCAGTAATGATGAAATGAAGGATTTTTCTTATGTGTTTTGTGTAAAATTTGTTATATATTCAAATTAAGAACACTTATCCACAATTTTGATTATGGTTGCAGTCTTGAATTATTAATGGAAGGAGTTTGAATTCATGCTAAAATCAGCAGATCTGTAGGTAACTTGAGTTTTTTGTTGTTGTTCATTTTCCCCGTGTCATTTTCTAAGGGAGAAGAGTTCACAGAAAAATTTGGATAAATTCCTCATTTTATTTTAATTTGTTCAATACCCTAATCTGTCTCAATTTTCTTGTAAGCTCATTCGTGTAAAACTATTATTTTTTTTGCCATTTTAGCATAATTAGTGTTTTCATTTGTTGCTCTAAGCAATATTATTGAAACACTTCAGGCCCTGCAATGCTGAAATTCTGCCTTTGTAGTAGGTCATTATATCTGTTTGTCTGAGCGTGCCAAAAGGACCTCCAAGTTATCAGTTAGACCCGAATAATAAACAATCCTTGGAAAATTTCTGGCATCAGTTTAAAGCTGTGTTAATCACTAATTTTTGAAAAAGAGCCACTTTGGTTAAACGCATTGATTGAGAGAGCCACAGCTTCTGCAAGTTAGTGTATTTCATATAAATTATTTGCTAATTAATTAATTAATACATTTTTTTGAGCTGTGCAATGAATACCACTGGTCTATAGCATAGAGAGAATTGATGACATAGCATAGAGAGAATATAGGATAAAAGAGAATTGATGGCAGAGCAGTGTCAGCCCAGCATCATTGTTGCTGCCACCACAATACTGTGCTGTTGCTTTTGCTGTCACAAGTTGTTTGCTTTTTGCATTTTTTTTGCTCTCTGGTACGTTTTCCAAAATTCTCATGAGGCAATTTGGTAGTGTTGTGGTTGACCTCTCACCTGCTGCTTAGGGTATATTTTTTTAATGGTTCAAAATAGAGAAATCCTTAGAGGATTAGGAAAATTATTTGCTTCTTAATAACATGAGTAAAAGATCTACAAGTGAAAAGACGGACACTTTTTAAAGTGATCACTGAGACCATAGAGGGCATAAACTTGCAAGTTTGCGCATCTAATTGTTGTACATGCTGATTGCATAAAATGTTGAGAACAAATGCTTCCAGTTTATAATTTTTTTCATTTCTTCATTGATTGTGCAGGTGCTCATTGCTCTGCCAGAAGAATTGAACTCCCGGCAGCTGCGGCTGGGACAGAAGAGACGGGAGCAGATGGAGGCGTACTGCAAGGCACAAGTTCCCAGGCTTATTGAGCTTCTGGTGAGGACATGTTCTAGTTTGGTGATTAGCCAAATAATTAATTATATACAGTTTATTACATGCTTGGTGTGTCCGTCTCTGCTCTCATCCTGTAAACTAGATACCTAAATATTAATCCACCCAAATAATTATGGAAATTTATATATACATTTGTTGTTTTTTGTTTGTTGCTTGCCTGCTTGGCGTGCCTGTTGCTGCACTCATACTGTATTGCGGGTACCTGAATGTTGGCAATGCCTGCCAATTTCTGTTTTCGAATGGTTGTAGTTCACGTGTGCACGTTATCTTATTAGAAAAATGAAGGAACCAAAAAAAATAGGGCACGTCCTATTCAAACAGTTCTTTTAAAAAATTGTTTTTACCAATGAGATGTTGCTGTAACTAAAGCATTTGAGGCTTGACTTATGCAATATCGGAACCTCTTCTCCTGAGCTCTTGAGCTAAATGTTGAAAATTTGACTTATTCAAGACATCAGTGAGGCGTTATTTCATTTTCAGCTTGTGTTTTTACGTGCAGAATGGTTCAAAGGCAAGCACCACCACCCCAATATATCGATGTGTAAGAGAAAAATAATTTGTGGCATGGGGTGCACGAATATGTTAAGATCTAATCTCTAAAGGGTTAAACACGTTGACATTATTTTCATGGTGCTGGTGTGCTGTTATAATATTCAACAGGAAAGGAAGTATCTCAGAGCCAGTGTTCTGTACATTCACGTCTTCTGCAGTTATCAGGGCAAAAGCGGTACTGCTAGCAAAATTGTGCATGCATTGTGGTACGGGGTGCAAATAAGCAAAGGTTACTCTAATTATTTATTGAAATTGGTGGCACGGATTTTGAATTGCTTTCTACAATTCTGATTCGGAGAGAAATTTCTGTGAAAATTTTTGCATTAATTACTGAATGCCCTTTTTTCAAAATTCAATTTAAGCTTAGTTTATGTTCATGCTCTTGAAGACTGGACTTATGGGCTTTGTGCTGGGCATTGTGTCCAACCCGCGCATACCTGCCAGGTGAGGCTTCGTGTACTGTTTAGCCCTTGTTTTAGCTTTCAATTACTCATTTTTTCATCTTGATAACATCAATCCAAAATAAATTCATTTTTCTGATGTATGTGTTTTTTTCTGTGAAAGGAAGGAGTTACCATTTCATGAAAGAAAGATGTTGCTGAAAAGAGAAGCTCCTCATTTATTTTACTAGTGAGATCTTGTCATTAAATGGGAAGCTTACAGCTTTCTTGTATGGAGCACATTTTTCTTAACCAAACACAATTGTTTTTTTTTCTGCTAAAGAATTACTGCCCTAAAAATCCCACAGGCTTGAGATAAAATGAACTTAAATTTAAGTTCAGAACAGCACAAATTAAACCTCATTAATCATAGTTAGTATCTCAGTATAAAACATTGGTTTTATAGTGATATGTGTCATAAACATCTCAATTGTTATTTCACCAAATATTGTAATCATATAGTGATGCTAATCATGTATCAAAGATTACGAAGATGTTACGCAACAACTATTGTTCTACAGCTTTGCAGACCATGTATCAAGGATTGCCTAGATGTCACGCAGTAGCTTAGTTCCACAGCCATGCAGATCGTATGTCAAGCCTTGCCTAGATCTCAATCAATGACTTTTACTCCTGAATGACGTGCTTTAGTCGCTCTTTTCTTGCCTTCGGGAGGTATTTTCTTTCCCTGAGAATTAATCGCACAACACGGGTATTATGTTAAGAATAAAATAAATGTAAGGACGATAGTCCGCTGCTGCCACCACCGGAGTTTCAACCCGGAATTAAGTTTTATTAAATTAAATTACTGTGCGTGACGAGTTTGTTAGCTTGGCCGTAGGGGATAGGCTCGTGCTTCTCTGGGTGGCGAGTTCATTGCTAAAGAGTGAGGAGAATCAATAGGCTCCACGATTTACTGATTTATTGGGAGACAAATGATTGAATGGCTAGAGCAACGCAGGCGAGGCTTCCCGAAAGGACTCGACAATGACTCAATAACACCTCCTCTGAAGACCACTCAATTTTACAATACAAGCCAATGACTGTGGACATACAATCAAGGACACCAGAATATGAGGAGTTAACAGACTTCGAGAGCCAAGCCCGAATTTATTGGTTAGCTTACAATCAAAACAAAACCAAGGGAATTAACGACGATCACGAACAACCCCATGGATTAAAAACCCAGGAGATAGAGCCATTTGAGTTGATCCAAGGGCAAATTATACAGTCAAAGAGACACTACGCAAATAGACAATCACGGAGCTTGAAATCAGACTTAGGTAAGTCGCTAACAATCCCGCTTGGCCTCACGCCCAACGCTAAGTCTCACTGCTCTAAGTCTCAAGCTGGACTACTCGTGGCCGTATCTTGATACTAAGTGCTCGATGCTTGACCGATCGCACCCGCGTTCCCGGACTAAGTGATCTCCTAATGATCTCCAAATGCAGTCGTATCCCGCGCTCCTTCACGGAAGGGCGGGGGGGGGGAGGGTCAGGGCAAGGAGGGTAAGTTTTGTTATGGTCTAGCTTTCTCTGACCATACTCAGCCATGACCAACGTAGCAGCCCTCACACGCTCCGTTTCTAGTCGGGGCGAGCGAGCGGCAATCGTTTTTATTTTAATATGTTCTGGTGTATATGGTCCGCCTCTAATTATATGGCCGACGCTAATGAGCGCTGCGACAGCGTCCTATTTAATGCGGTGAGTTTTCATTAAACACGTCTACTCAAACCAAACTCCGCGACTATTGGTCATAGCCGGCGTTTCTATTTTATTACACCGTCGTAAACGAGAGCCGCCTTCTACATCGTGCTCCCAGGCACTGTAATTCTTAAGACCGTATGAAATTCTATTTTATACAGTCCTGTAGCCATACATATTATTTATTAATGGTACTGAAAATATGTCTTACTTTTTTAGATCCAAACTTGAGTGGCTTCATCGGTTCTGCGGTCTGATATTCTGCTGAATAATAAGTGAACATCTCATTAATGTCTCCTTGGTGGCAGGTGACCGTGGTGAGCTCTGGAACACTGGCAGAGCCGCAGGAAATTCGGGTGTTGAGGTGCCTGTCGTCTTGGTTCAACCTGCACTGCGCCGAGTGGCTGCTGCTTGTGAAGACTGGACTTATGGGCTTTGTGCTGGGCATTGTGTCCAACCCTCGCATACCTGCCAGGTGAGGCTTCGTGTGCTGTTTAGCCCGTTTTTGGAATTCATGCACAGTCTTTGTATGACCATAAATGAAGATCAACTATTCAGTTTATACCTTGAGATCTAACAGACAACTCAACTCATTCATTTTTTGACATGCTGCAGGCAACACAACATGCAAAAAAACAACTCAACATGTGTATTAACTTTCACGTGTTGCAGACAACACATCATGCACATTTCCCTTTCACTTGTTGAAAACATGACGTGTGCATTTCACTTTCACTTGTTGCAGGCAACACGACATACACTTTTTACTTTCATTTGTTGCAAAGAACATGACGTGCACACTTCACTTTGATATGTTGCAAACAACATGACACGCGCGTTTTGGCTTAACGTGTTACAGACAACACGAGATCGCGACAGACTGCGTGTGCGCGACGATGATCATGCTGGAGGAGGTGCAGATCCCACCGCTGTCGCAGATGTTGTTTGCCTCCGTGCTGCAGCTCGAGGAGGCCTTCCACGTGGCCGTGGCCCTGGAGGACCTCGCCGCTGTCACTAACTATGCCAGGTTAGTCAAGCTCAACATCTATCTGTTGCAGCTCTTGTTGATATATTAAATCCCGTGTTTATCAATGCCCCCAGGTCAGTGAAGCTGCATATTTACCTACTGAAGCCCCATGTTAATCTATTGTTGCCCTAACAACCCCAGGCCAGTGAAGCCTGCTGTTTAAGCCTCGATCACTGCCATGCACACGCACAACTTGCTCTCACTCGGGTCTGACTGCTCTGGTTCCTGCTGACAGAGCAGACATTGCAGCACAGCAGGGCACCATCAGCTCTGCGCCAGTGAGGTGTCCTAACACAGCAATGTGCACCACCGGTGGCCACGAAGGGGATTTCTGTAATGATGCTGGCCGACCAGTGGTCATAAATTCAATTTTCATAAATACTTAATTATAGCAAAATGAAGACACGATGCAATTAATGTTTGCTTTTTTCAAAGTTGACCATTTGCAATTGACTTTTAATTTGAGTTGAATATTGAACTAAAGTTTAATCAAATGCGGTCAAAGTGCTAAGCTGGTGCATTGACAGCCTAACATGGTCTGCCTTGCATACAAAACCAATGACACCTCCCCACGCCAACTGGAGCCAGATTTGAATGTAGTTCCCCCACCCTCCTCTTCAGAGCAATAAAGCTATTGTCTCTAAAGGAATTAGTGCTCTTAAGATTAAGACCTGAGGTCCCCAATTGAAGGCTAGGTTTTTTTTGTTGAAATAGAAAAGCTTTATTTTGTCTTGGTACTGACCATCTTTTTTTGGTTGACTGCTGCATTTTTTATCAGTTCTTAATACTTTAAAATTCAACTTTTTCCTTGTTTCAAGAATATGGCTCGGTATTCCTGTATGTCAGGAATTCAGTGTGGGAACACACTTGTGCATAAATGCCCGGTTCCTTAATTATTGTACTAAATGGTCCCTCCTTCTTCTCTCTCTTGTGAACCCATTTTATATGGTTAGGGGACTTGAGCTAACTCATAACCTAATCAGAAAGTAGCTTCTGTCACGGTTGGGTAATCTGTGCAAGGAAAGCTTAGGGTAAACTGCCTGGCCAGTGTTGCCTGGAATGGTAATGTCTGTACAGCTGCGTGCGCACACGTTTCTTTACTGAGTGCCGTCTAAATTATGGGAGTCTTTACTCGTCGCAATAGCTGAGCAATGCTTAATTTGCTTTCAAAATTTCCATGCATAATATCTATTTTGTTTCAAATTTCCATGCATAGTATCTATTTTGTTTCAAATTTCCATGCATGGTATCTGTGTACGTACATGTGCCTGATATTTCTGAATTGTGTTGAATTTAACAGCATTGTTGACATTCACCCTCACTCACCTCAATGAACAAATAATGATCAGTTTTATGATGAGATCGTCCAACCGATCTATCACTGATTTACCGCTTGAACTTTCTCGTTGTTTATATAATTTCTAGTATGTTTTGATTTTCAGAGAACAACGTGGAACAACTCGGCACATTTAAAATTCTCTTGTCTCCAAACATTGAACTTCAGCCTTGAACAAGTATCTCAACATGCGCTCTATTTTATTTAATACATTTCCTTCACTATTCATCTGACTTTTGCGACTGCATGTTTGATTTGTGGAATATTCTCCCTCAAATAGTCTTTGCGTTCTTTGTAATTTTTACTACTTCATGTCTATTTTATGCAAAATTTTCTTCAAATGGCCTCCATATTCTATTTTACCTTCACTCAAACATTCCATCAGAGGGAACAAACGCGATACCGCGCTTTTAATTAATGCTAATTTATGTTTTACCCCTTTAATATCGTCCGCTTTCCATCTTTTTTCACCCAAACACTACATCTTACATCAAACATTCCATCTTCTAATGCCCAAACATTCCATCTTCTAACGCCCAGACATTCCATCTTCTAACGCCTAAACATTCCATCTTCTAACGCCCAAACATTCCATCTTCTAACGCCTAAACATTCCATCTTTTACGCCTAAACATTCCATCTTCTAACGCCTAAACATTCCATCTTTTACGCCTAAACATTCCATCTTCTAACGCCTAAACATTCCATCT